>KK076431.1:2010-125305 GCA_000587855.1 Mucor irregularis B50
CAGTCGCTTATTCACCTAGGTCAAACAATCCGTTTTAAAGGAATAACCATGTGACAGATATCTAACAATCAATGTCTTACCATGTTAACATTGTAAGACCCATAACCCTTGATTTACGCCTGCAGTACGTAATACAAGGATATTGTTATTCACCGAGTACATAAATTATGCCTGTCTATCAAAGTTGCCTTATTTGTTCCTTATTGACGTACCTTTGTATGCCCGCATATAACAGGCGGCCAGGACCAGAGAGGCCAGGACCAGCAGAGCGGCTAGGACCAGCAGAAGAGCGGCCAGGACCAGAGTTGCTAGGGCCAGCAGAGCGGCTAGGGCCAGCAGAAGAGCGGCCAGGACCAGAGTTGCTAGGGCCAGCAGAGCGGCTAGGACCAGCAGAAGAGCGGCTAGGACCAGAGTGGTCAGAAGATGAACCTCCTTGAAGCGGGTTTTCGGCGGCTGGAGGAGGAGTAGGTGAGGTCGGGGGAGGAGTGTTGTAGTATTCAAACTCAACATCGTCATCAAATGCAGCTTGCATTTCTGCTACCCAAGTTGCGTCGTCTAAAAAAAAGTGTACTTAATAAAAAGTTGCATCACTAAGCTTTTATTCACTTACGTTCGAGAAGGAAATTTTGAACTGTGTCCTCCGTTGCATCGTCATCCACTATGTGCATGTTCGACGAACCGTGGAAGGTGGGATTAAATATATCCCGATCACGGAACGTCTGCTCTGCAGAGGGAGGAGCAATAAAATCTCTACGACTTCTAGGAAGGGTAGGTACTTCAGTGGTGGAAGTTGCGGGGGGAGTGGCGGCAGCGGTGTGAGCATCAACGACACCACTGGAGGAGGAAGGAGGAGGAGATTCCGGTGTCGACGAGGGAGAAAGGCGAATAAGTCTTTTCTTGCAGCGACCAGGAGGGGAAGAGGGAGAGGTGACGGCACCACCGCAAGAGGAAGGAGGAGGAGACGAGGAAGGATAGTTAAACATTCTTCTTTTGGAGCGACCAGAGGGGGGAGAGGGAGAATAAACGGGACTTCCAACAGAGGAAAGAGTGAGAGTGGCGGCAGCGGTGGGAGCATTAACGTCACCACCGGAAGAGGGAGACGCGGAGGGCCCGCGATCCATTTGCGGCTCCGGAGAACTGCAAGGTGACTCTTCTACAAAAAAACAATAATGATGAGTAAGAATGTAACATAATTAGGTATTATGTGCATATAGTCTACCTCTGATACGGCCACTTCGAGACCCAAAGGCACAATCGGGACCATCAAGGATCACCGAAGCGGGCCTAGTAGTATGATTCTCAGGGTATCCCATTTGAAGCTCGGGGCTTGAAGATCTCAAGCGACCATCTAAATTAAAGTGATATTCATTAATACACTATTATATATTATAGTAATAAAGTCATGCTTTAATAAAATATTAAACTTACGTTCGAAAAAGGCGGGATCTAAGCCCATACTATCATCAGCTAAAGTAAAACAAGTTGGTAGGTGTATCTTATGCAAACGCAGAACATTGATTACTTACATATTTCATGAGAACTGAAGCTTTGCAACATTCTGAAAAAGTCAGCCAAAGATCTCTCCGTTGGACTTTCGAGATAGGGATTAATGGACAAAGTTTCCAAAGCTGGCAGTTCTTGCAAACGAGGTGAGCCTGTGGGGGAAGTAATAGGAGGTGACATTATTTAAAGTAGGAAAAAGGTATTCAAGTGAATTATACAATCGATAGAAAGTAACGAAGGAAAGATTGGGGAAAAGACAGTTGCTTTATATACCTCTGCTGCACTTTGTACACATGCATACTCGTGTTGTAGCTTGTTCTGTCGTATCAGATGTGTTTAAACAATTGTGAATGTACATCTCCTGTTGTACTTTGCTGTCATATCGTATGTGCTTAAACGATTATAAATGTACATCTCATGTTGTACTTTGCTGTCATATCGTATGTGTTCAAACAATCATGAATGTACATCTCCTGTTGTACTTTGTTGTCATATCGTATGTGTTTAAGCGATTATAAATGTCATGTTGTACTTTTTTATCATGATATATACTCTTAAAACTTTATGGCTGTATACGTCCTAATGCTCTTTGTTTGTGGTCTAATTACGCAAAAAGTCAACGTATTATAGTTTTACTCATCATATGTACTTTGTTTACAGTCTAATTGTGTAGAAAGACAACATGTTTTAGTTGTCAGTATTTTTTTATTTTGCGACAAGAGACAATATAATATTTAAATCATTTCACTTTTACATTTTCGCTTCAAATCGAACCCTGTATTGTGCGATTTTTTTTTTTTGAAAAAATACAATAAAAGCACGTGGTAGGTCAATGAAACTGAAATTGACGTGAAAATTAAAATGGCGATTCCCAAAAAATAATATGGTGATCACTGAAAAATGATATGGTGAGTAACAAAATAAATATTGGTGAAGAATCGAAATTAGATTGGATTATAGTAAAACTTAATTAGATGATCAGAATAGCAAGGAAGAGCATTGTTCCCTCCACTTCTTTTCGATGATACAGGAAAGCTCAGAACTTTTGAATTGTCTTCATTCAACTAGCAACAACGGAAAAGAATATGTGCATAAGTTTATAGCCGAGCGATGTTTTAAACTTGCACTTTACTCGCTATTCCTTTGACCTTTACATATATTTCAAGGACACACATACTTGTATAAATGCTCATATACATAAATTAGAGCGTCAATAAAAGATGCTTTATACGTTTAAAACGAGTACTTAGACACGTATCCTAACTGCAAATACTCTCCAAAGATGTAAATAAAATGAATTAGCATCTCGTTCAAAAGATAAATGCTTTTGATTTTTTATATTTGAGGCTGTGCTTGACTTTTATGATATCTTATTAATAAGATATCATAAAAGTCAAGCACAGCCTTAAATAACTGGCCAAAATCATCCTGTGATCAATTGCGTGGTGGTTTGTGACATAAACAAATACCAGATATGAATTCCCTACCTAAACCTACAAATTTCAAACCAGTCAAAATATTTCTGCTGAATAAGGGATATATTCAAGCTCATACCATGTCTAATGAAATACTTATGTTCATATGCATGAGCCTCGCAAACTTCTGATATGAACTAGAAAATAAGCTTATGTAGTTCCAGCCATTAGAGGTTGTACATATATTTGCCTTTGACAAACGACTTATTTTTATTTTCTCCAAACATACACAGCCTCTGGTGACCACGATGGGCGTTTCTTTAACATTTCATGGGTGTTGCATTGGAACTGCGGCACAGTGAAGCTGGAAAATATCGATTAATTTGGAAAGTAAAATGGTTTTCTGATAAAATATAATGGGTAATACTTAGAAAATGATTGGTTCTTGTAAAAAATCAATTGTTGAATTCACATAATTGACGAATGTAGTCAATAAAATGATAAATGAGATAGATAGATTTATGCTATTTTTCTGAGCTATCTCCCATTTTTCTTCTTTCTATCCTTCTCTTTTCTTCATTCACCCTAAAACACACTCTGGTACAAAATGCCTAACAAAGTTATAAACGCAAAAAGAGTCATTATCGTTAGTAAGAAAAGGGATGTCATCAAGAAGTGGGAAGCTGAAGGAGATACTGTCGATGATGATGATAGGTTCAAAGGTAAACAGAATAAATACCTTTTGAAATACTAGCAGCAGTTCTAACAACATTAACCTACAGATATTTTTTGTGTTGACTGTGAAGAGCAAGGACACGCCAGCAAAAACCATTTCAAATGCCCCTTTTACAAGGAGGCTTCAGCAAGTGATGGTGAGTATTTAACATGTAATCGGTGTTCACTTTGAAGATGATGATTTTTAACTTTGTCACAGTTGGAACTTCGAAAAAGAGAAAGCAGAGCTTTGCAGTGAAAGCTGAGAAGCAAAATGCAAAAAGACAAGCAGTGGCAAGTACCTCGTCGTCCTCCTCCACGGTGAAATGCAAAAGTTGCAAAGAAGTCGGTCATGGCTCCTCCAATTCGAAGAACTGCAAAAACCATAATCCCACAAAGAAGGAGGTACTTTTAACAAACTTGGGCGAAAATTACCAAGCATTTAATCGTAAAACCCCTTTTGATACATTGGTAAAGCAAGAATTCAAGACGAATTTAAGAAACAAAATCTTGGAGTCCTCCCGTTATATTCGTCAAATTATGATAAGAGCAATGATGTTCACAAACTTTTACATGATAAATAACGTTGATGATGCTACAAATTCAATCTTTCAGCAAAATTATTGGTACTCTGTTTGCCAGCTGGTGAATGGTAGAAAGGTCACTAATGGGAAGATGACATCACCGGCCATGATGACAAAATGGACTTCCTTCAAAAATACATACGCAAACGCAGTATACAATCCCAACCTCCCAACAGGAGCTAGCAGTTGTCTCTCTTCTGCCTGTGTAGAAGCTGCAACCATCTATACAAACCATATTGTGGAAAACTTCGAGATCAGGCTCCTCAAATTTTTAAAATATCGCCTTCAGAATAAGTTTGCTGTAAAATAAAATTGATAAAGAAATATATACCATCTTTAGAATGCCTTGCCAAAGAAAATTGCTATTATTGCTGAAAAATATTGTTATCAATACATTTGTGGAGGATCCCCAAAATGGGATGATTCTTTTGAGCTTTCGGATGAAAATAAGAAAGAAGTAGAAGACCTGTGCGCTCATCTGAAATCTTTCTTACCAATGGAGGCTACGCTTGTAACACTGTCAAAGCACACCGAAAAGTTTTTGCCGCTTCTTTCCTACATTATATCGTTTTACGAGACGGAGCACAAAGAACACAAACCTTATGATGTAAGACGAACGCCCTTGCCAAGGCTATTTGGTTTATTCCCAAGCCCATCCTTACACTTTCGCTCGATCACCGTAAACTGTGACACTTTATGCGCATTTATTAAGAAACCTCGCTCAAATACATTTGCTGGTCAACTGGAAACTTTTCAAAAGGTTATCGATTTTTATAAATTGCGATTCAAAGAGTAGGTTTGCTTACTTTTAGGCCATGAACATATCCTAACTTTTTGATAAATTCTACAGCACTGATTTGAAACCAAACGAAAATAACAAGGTCCTATTTGGAAATTTGATAAGATCCAATGGGTTCGACTTGGATTGCTTATTCTATAAAAGAAAAAAGGCAAAAAAGGATCCTATCAATAGCCTGAAGTTAAAAATCACGGATTTCGCTTTGGAGGAAGTCAAGCAACATTATGAGCCTATCTTCATTGATCCCAGGCGTACCAGTATTTTTACAGGGGCAAAAGGATTAGACATCAAGAACCATTCTCTGCTTCGTTGCAGCACAAAAGAATATTATCATTACACCGGATCCACCAAGTTTTCTGTGGCCCAAAATAAGTTAAAGCAAGAGAGAGGCATAGATAAAATCGAAAGTGCTATTCCTACGCCAAAGACTGTAAATTTGGAATCATACAAACACTACTGCGAATACCTTTTTGCAAATTTGGACGCCTTGCTTGATTTTTACAGTTATAAGACCACCAAGGATAGATTTTTTCTATACCAAGGTCGCCAAAGAGCTCCCGCTTTAATGACAAACATGCTCGTGGATGGAGGTTTAAAATACAATAGAAGTGAGGAATACAAGAAGAAGCAAGTAAAGAGAAAGGAGAAGAAGAACAAAAATAAGCAAGAGGCTAACAAGAAGGCGTACAAGAAGAAAAGGAAAAAGAAGGACAGTAATCCTCAAGGCAGATCACCTCAGAATCGGGTCCAGGCTGATAACAAGAAGTAATAAAATTCATTAATGTTCATGTATGCGTCTATCTTTTACTTAATTTTTTTACACACAGATTGGACAGGTGGAGGCCCTTGCCGTATCACTTGGATGAAAGTAGGGTGCCGCTTATTGTTTTTGGCGATGGAATGTTTGGTAAGGACCGTGTGAAGCTAAAAGGCCATCGCAATGGCGTGGTCGAAAAGTTATACAGAACGCTGAAAAGCAAAGAGGCTGAAGGTCAGTTGATTGTTGTTACAATCGTCGAGTATAAGACTTCTAAAACATGCAGCCTCTGCTTTCATGATGATGTTCGTATAATTAGCTCTAAAACGTTCAGAGGTGTTGGTGTTGTGTCCTGTTCCCAATGTTCAAAGTTGTGGCAGAGGGACTCTAACGCCGCCAACAACATGATGACGATATCAAAGTCAATTTGGTCTGGACAGGGAAGACCCTCCGTGTTCACTCCCAAAGAAAATTAATCGCTGTAGTAAACACAGTTGATTTTTACAGTAAGTATTACTCATTATGCTATTTCTCAGAAGCCAATCTAATTTTTTCTTCTTGCCAAATAATTTTTTTATAATTACCATTTTAATTTTTACATTAACCAATTATTTCAAGTTTATGTGTAGGTCAATGCGTTCAACCTTTGAAGGTTAGTAATGTTTCCAAGTTACACAAACATTTAAGCATGATACTTATGGAGATAGGATCAAAAAAGCTGTGTGATAATATTGTCCTTCCACCCCCCCCCCCCGAATTTTCGAAAACTCCGCCCACTTTTGGGAAAAATATTGCACGCTTGTTTGGAAATAAACTGCCCAGGAAAACGAAATTTATTTGGCCTAGTGTTTAAAATTAAGTTGCCCACTTTCGAAATAAAAATTGAATCGAGGGCAGTGAAGATGTCCCCGTTGAGCATTTAAGAAATCTTATACAGCACTCAATTAATGTATTCTCTAAATGCTTAAATAAAGAGCCTTTGCAGTTGTCGAAGAGGCAATTTTTAAATAGAAAAGTGGGCAAATTACTTTCAAACACTAGGCCAAACAAATTTCGATTTCCTGGGCAATTTATTTCCAAACAGTCGTGCAATTCTTTTGACAAAAGTGGGCGGAGTCTTCAAAAAATCGGTAAATTGGGGGTGGAAGGACAATAATTGAATAATTTTTCTTAAAACGGAATGCAAAAATAAATATCGACAGAATTAAATCAACAGTTTTTAATCGCAGTAAGTGGGCTTACAAACTTTGAAGAGTCAGGTGAAAAAAAGTAAGATCAACGCGATCAAAGTGAAGGCTGTTGACTAAAATCAGTTTTTTTAAATTAGATTCAAAGTCGGTCGAGGAAAGCAAAAGTACTATTTTTGACTTAAAAGTGAGCACGACGTTTAACTAGCAGAAATACAACATAAGAGAACGTTACTTTGACCCCATGTGCGCATAATTAAAGGTTTTGATCCTCTTTTGAACTTAAGCAACGATTAAACAGCAGCAATTAAGCTCAAAAGAACTATTCGATTAATACAATCAAAGCCAACAAACTTTAGTTCTTACACACTGTGGAATCCAACGCGTTAATTCAAAGGTAAGGATATGGACTCAAGTGTTCAGAGATAATAGTGTAGATGGAGTGGAACGAGTGCTGATCTTTTTTGCAATTGAAGCGCTAGTTAAAGTGGATCTTTCTTGATCTTGGCCGGCCAGAATCGTGTAGAGCTGAAGAACGATTATACACTTTTTTCTCTACTCTACAGTCAAACGTGCTATAATAAGTAAGCAAAATTAGAATTGTCTGTAGAATACAATAAAGATATCACCAAGTAAATCAAAAAGACAACACTATAATCAAAACCTCGGTAGCTGTTGCCAATTTAGTGGAATTTCCACTAATTTAACATCAAGTGGCTACTAAGTGGCTAGTGATATCCACTACAAAAATATTCTTTCAGAAATTGAGTGTATCTATGATATAGAAGAAAGAAGAAAAAAAGTCGATATATTGCACCAAGAATAAAAAGTATATTGTAGAGAAAGGTTTATAAAAGACTTTTCCATATTTTGAGCAATGTTTACTATCAATTTTGATGTTTTTATGGTCCCCGTTTATGTGGTGTTGAGTGAAAGTAAACAATCGTTGGCGGTTTGACACTGAGTTAGTAGATTTGCTACCCTGTACACGCCTAATTTAGAAATTTAGAAACGACGACTTATCACCCTCAACTTAAAAAACTGAAGATCATCAACTCCCGACTGAAATGAATGCAGAGGTTTTGTATTCACGCTTCAAAGCTAGGTTGATTTACTTCAAACGGTGCTTGATCTGTAAAAAAGAAAAGAAAAAAACGCTGATGGATTGGTATAACAGAATGCTAGTTGAACAGGTAAACGTTATTGAGCTTTACATGGAAACACGTATTGCAAAGGTGTTGCAGATTAACATTTCAAGATAAAACGGCCCTTCCAACACAAAAGGCGTGTAACAAGTTGGGCAAGTTGTTACATTTTAAAATAAAAGCCACTATAAATCACTCCTCTGATGGATTAACTAAACTACTCCCAATACTTGGGAATCATGACTTTATTGTAACAAGTTGAGGTGAAAAGTGAATGACGACTATTCACAAAGAGGAAGAGGGTCTGGGATAGAACGTTCTGCAAACCATAAAGCATAGTCTTACAGCTCGTTTATCTTGATTTTTCGTTTTCGTTTTTATAATATAAAAAAAAAAGCCTGCCAGCAGTAAAAGAGAGCTGTTGTTGGGAACATACAACAGAAGAAAGAGAATTTAAGAAGGCCGTTGTTGGGAACATACAACAGAAGAAAAAGAATTAAGAAAGCTGTTGTTGGGAACATACAACAGAAGAAAAAGAATTAAGAAAGCTGTTGTTGGGAACATACAACAGAAGAAAGAGAATTTGGAAGAAAAAAGAAACAAAAAAAAAGCGTTTTTGATTACGTCTTCGCATGTGACACAGATTTTTTTTTGGATAATAAGATATCAATATAATGGCAAGCGTCCAGCTAGATCGTTTAGTCAATAATTAATCATCTCCTGGCTCTTTTGTGATAAACTAGCTTATATTTCGATAAATATTGACCACATATGTGTTTATTTCTGCTCTCTTTTCAATATTTCCTCTATCATGAATGTTAATATAAAGGATTTGTTCCCTATATTAAGTGCATTCTGGATAAATTTAGTGGTGTACTTACGCGATGTAAGACTTCATCTCTACAGCCGCAAAGAGATTAGGTTTTTCCGCGCTCTTTCCCTCTCAAAAAGGTACTGATTGAAGACTTTAGGTAGTAGACATCACCCAAGAGGAAAAGGTTTGTCACACAAGAGGCAACCTAGTGTGGATCAGACTCCCGACTATCTTCTATGCTCCTTCATCTATACTTTTTACGTTTCATCTCTCTTCTTCCTTCCCCTCACCCTGTGATAAGATATCAATATAATGGCAAGCGTCCAGCTAGATCGTTTAGTCAATAATTAATCATCTCCTGGCTCTTTTGTGATAAACTAGCTTATATTTCGATAAATATTGACCACATATGTGTTTATTTCTGCTCTCTTTTCAATATTTCCTCTATCATGAATGTTAATATAAAGGATTTGTTCCCTATATTAAGTGCATTCTGGATAAATTTAGTGGTGTACTTACGCGATGTAAGACTTCATCTCTACAGCCGCAAAGAGATTAGGTTTTTCCGCGCTCTTTCCCTCTCAAAAAGGTACTGATTGAAGACTTTAGGTAGTAGACATCACCCAAGAGGAAAAGGTTTGTCACACAAGAGGCAACCTGTGTGGATCAGGACTCCCGACTATCTTCTATGCTCCTTCATCTATACTTTTTACGTTTCATCTCTCTTCTTCCTTCCCCTCACCCTGTGATTTTTATTTAAAATGTCAAGACAATCTCACTTTCCCAAATGCTGCTTCACTCGTGACAGAAGCATTTCTGTTACTATTGTCAACGTGCTCCGGTCTGAGTCGGAGTACGAATTGACAACTCTCCTCCGGGAGGCCACTGGTGCACATTTCGTGCACATTATTAAGCCCCGAAATCTGGAGTAAGTGTTTATTCACGGAATCCCATTATGATTAATTTAATATCGTGTTAATTTATTGTGCAGAATGGCGTTTGCCCATTTCCACACGAAGGAGGAGGCCAGGGCCTTTTATTGGAGGTACCTGAACAACGAGCTGGTGAGAGGGCGAGTCTTGGGTGTGGCTGCCTCTGTGCAGTCCGACGGGACGACTCCCGTGGATTACGGATGGAACCCCCCCTCCCCACTCCTGCTGTCCTTGACGGCCAGGAGATTTAATGCTTCTTTGAAGCGAAGAAGAATAAACCCATAAAATTTTGTTTATTCTTCTAACAGTATGACTTTTTTTAAATGTGTGTCAACTTTTTTTTTGTTATTGTGTTTTTTTCTTTTCCTTAATCTTTTTTCTCAGAAACAATTTTATCATGGATGTTTTGAATCAGTTGAGTGATTGTAGACAGGAAGTTTTTTTCCCAATGCGTTGAAGGGTCTTAAATATAAGCAAGTTGGAAGTAGCAAGGATGGAAGAGAGTTGATTTTGGATGCACGGAGGTTCAACCGTTTTTTTTTCAGTGTTAAACGTAAAACGATGGATAGGAGTGAAAGTTCGTCCAATTAAAAAACAGAGGTAGTGAGAGGAAGCGTATCCTTTTTGTTTTCAAAGAAGGCAGCTAACGTATTTCTTGTCAGCGTATAATGTCAAAAGATGGACGGTGTTGGTATACATCAAGGATAGGAGGAAAGTGACGTTTTTAGACAAGGCTTAGTGACGATTTAAGCATGTTTGGTCAGAAAAAAAACTAGTTGTTATTGTGTTTTTTTCTTTTCCTTAATCTTTTTTCTCAGAAACAATTTTATCATGGATGTTTTGAATCAGTTGAGTGATTGTAGACAGGAAGTTTTTTTCCCAATGCGTTGAAGGGTCTTAAATATAAGCAAGTTGGAAGTAGCAAAGATGGAAGAGAGTTGATTTTGGATGCACCGGAGGTTCAACCGTTTTTTTTTCAGTGTTAAACGTAAAACGATGGATAGGAGTGAAAGTTCGTCCAATTAAAAAACAGAGGTAGTGAGAGGAAGCGTATCCTTTTTGTTTTCAAAGAAGGCAGCTAACGTATTTCTTGTCAGCGTATAATGTCAAAAGATGGACGGTGTTGGTATACATCAAGGATAGGAGGAAAGTGACGTTTTTAGACAAGGCTTAGTGACGATTTGATTCTCATCAAGGTGTAATAGGGATTAGTTGTAAGTGCAGCTCGTTAACGTCTTTCACACCTGGAGTTTTATCGATTTCATGGGGGATATTAAAACTTATGAATAAAACAATACTAGTAAATATTCCAATTGCCTTTGGTATTTATGCATCGTAATGAAATTGAGATTATATCGGATTTCATGTAAAGTTTAAAACATTTCTATCAACTTACTTTTACTATTCATTTCTAGTACGCGTGTGAGCGTTACCAGGAGAAGATCGAATTAATGCACGTAAGGTATTTTAAATTATTTTAAATGAATTCACTAATACTAAAAATGGGGCCCGTTTTCTGAAGGAGATGAGTTTTGAAGTGTTTACTTTGGGTGTGTCATATTATGCCAAAAGGAGAAATGCTTGAATTGCTGCCTCTCATTGGTTTCTCATTGGTTGACTTAAAGTTGGTCTGTCAGGGCTTAGACAAAGACAAACCTCACCTTAATCTATTGATGAAAGAACGTAGAGCCAAGTGGATGACTGTGTGCATTCAATAAAATTTGTGCAAATAAAGTACTGTCGTTCAAGGGCGAACATGGTTTATTCTGAGGAGGTTCTTTGTGCTCTTATTTTTTTGCATGGGAAGTTGGTAAAATCAATTCATTTAGAGCTCGACACTTATTCAGAAGTGCTTTGTACGAGCCTAGAGGTGGAGATCAAGAGGTTGACATTTATAAATTTTTTGCCACTCTGTTTGAAAGCGAGAGGCCCCTAACCCAATCAAAATTTATTTATGGCTTACGTGTCCACTCTTTTTAAAATTTCCCCACACTGCTTCAATTTTTCTCTCTTTGCAATAACTTTTACGGCGCTTAATGGGATAACCGTGAAGAAACTTGAAAGTTAGAAAACCATTAGGCCCGCGTAGTTCTCAGAACTTGAATCCTTTCATAGGATTGACAGCGTTCAAGAACTTGAACAACATTGACCCTAGAGACTGAATTTTGTCCTCAAAACTTGAATCCTTTTATAGGGTTGACGTCGTTGGAGAACTGATAGCGTCTATTGTCTAGGAGGTCATGTTGTAAAATAAACGCAATATGGATAAATCAGTGAATTGTACAGACAGTGAAAATACTATGGTAAGAATGGACTGACTTTTAGTAGTAGTGAACAACCGGTTCTTTCATAGCTCAGATCACTAACCTTTGGCTATTTCTAGGTTCATTCTGTACTTTCTTCTTCTTCTCTTCTCTCTTCTCCTTCCTTAGAAATAGCTATTTCACCTACTACCATTATTATCAATCATATTTTGCAAAGTTCCTTTAGAAGCAAGCATGTTTGGTCAGAAAAAAAACTAGTATATCTTCAAATCGAGCGATACATTCAACACCTTGAGGCAAGAAATATTTGCTGTCTCTGCTGGTTTGAGAAAACATTCAACACTGGTATACCTTGTGAGGTTTCGGCCTATAAAGCCCACGATGATATAATATATTGTGATATTATGAACAAAATGGCTTCATGTGCTTCTTTTGCTTGGGTCATCTCACTGTTAGACGGTATGACCAAAGACAGTATGTTGAAAAACACCATTTGGCAATCGCAACACCAATGTACGTTAACTTTTTTTCGAAATATTTCTATAGGTATTTACCGAAAAGGATCTGTCACAACTGTTACATGAACACCGAGTACGAAGTTGTGAAGATACACACTGGGTCTTGGGGTAAAAGTTGCACTTCGTTGGCCAAGGATCGTATAATGAATGTCTGCTATTGGTATCATCATAACCTTTGTAACATTAATGTCTTTACGCCAAAGACGTCCGAATGTCTTGATGATATCAACGATAAAATACTTTCGTTGAAAAAATCGGAGTACAGTAAATGGCTTAGTAAATATAATCCTGATTTGGGCTCATGCAACTACTTGATATTGATAGCGGAACTTTCTAGATACGTTATGGATTGGAATAATGAATTACACACATCCAATAAACATTTAGACTTTCTGTCATTACTATTATTATTATTATTGTACTTATTTATCCTATCTCTTTCGCATCAATAAAAGTATTACATATACTTGGGAAATGGTCCAACATTTTAGAGTATTGTCCCGGAAAAAGTCAAAGTCTGGCGATTTTTCAGGAACTACAGTTTTCTGGTTTAAATCGAGCATTTTATCGAAAGAGATGCGTTTTGTTTGGTAACAGGCTTTGAGATGTACAGTGACATGCAAAACTGTTCACATGTATGAAGACATTTTACATAACTGCTCATTGCTCAAATTTAAATCAAACAAAGTGGCTTATATTATATATATTTAGAAAGAGAAAAAGCTCTTTTATTTAAAATTTTAGTTTTTATAAGTAAAATTTCCTTTTTTGGGATATCTCCTCTCACAACGACTTTCACCCGTATATGTGAACAGTTTTGCGGCCTGTGCAAAAAGGTGACATCTCGTAATTTAATCGGAGCTAATACTTGGTCCAATAGCCCTTGTTCTTGATACAAGCTTTGATACGATTGGGCATACTTTCTATTACCTTTTGGACCTCTTCAACCTTGATAGTATTATACCAAATCTCAGATGAACGCTCGTATAACATATTCATGCCTCTTGTGGGGGTTTCATATTCAAGAAGTGCAGGAGTAATTGCAGAACCACGATTCTCAATGTGTTGTTGGGAAGGAAAATATGTGATTGAGCCCTATTGCGATGCACCTGAGTTGATTATCAATCTTTTAAGAGGAACAGATAACGAGAGCAAAGAGTTCCAAGAAAATATTAGAGCTTAGAATAGTGCTCCCGGGTTTACTGCTTTGATATGTAAATTGGATAATTCAGTTGCAAATTCACGTGGAGGAGCATACTGCTTTAGAACTCATCATGGAAACTTATGCCATCGTATTGGAGGGTGAGACTCCCATATTTGCTCGGACCGGATGTTACAAATTGCCACATGGAGAATATGCTCATTAATATCGCTATGTACTTTCGTAGCGAATGACATCAAAAGCAAAAAGTTATTGGTAACATGACAATCACGTGGTGACCGCAGAACATGTTATATGATATTTCGGATGTCATTCCTGCTCGTGGTCATTTACTTATGTATAGCTACAATTTCATGAACAAAAAAGAAGACTGATATTGTTCGAGACCACAGAGAACTTTCGACCGCAGGCAGCACTTAATGATTAAAATGATTTGTAAACTTTATTAAGTGAGAAGCTTTTTATCAAGTAGAGGTGGACGAGAGGTATTGTGTGCGTAAAGCCACAAAAGATCGTTTGGACAACGCCGTGAAAGTCGCAAAAACTTTGGAAATAGACCATGGAATCAAAGTCAGTCCAGATTTTGTTCGTCGGGCTTTCAAAAAAGCAGGATTAGGCTCACTTGAGAAGAAAAAGAAGCCCATGCTTAGTCAGAAGAATGTAAGAAAGAGACTCGCCTGGTGTAAAGCTCATGCACATTGGACATTGGACGACTGGAAACGAGTTATTTGGTCAGATGAGACGAAGATTAATCGTTTTAACTCCGATGGACGTACTTGGGCTTGGATTCGTGACGGCGAAACTGTTAAATCAAGACATGTCAAGCCTACAGTTAAGCACGGTGGTGGTAGTATCATGCTATGGAGTGCAATTACCTATGCTGGAGTAGGTTGGATGTGCAGAATAGAAGGCAATATGGACAAGACGCTTTACAAAGAGATTCTGGAAGATGAACAGAAGAAGACAGTTGACTATACTTGCAAAAAATTGAAACTCAGACGTGATCAAGTAATCTTCCAGCATGACAACGATCCAAAGCACACCTCCAATTTGGTTAAAGACTACCTTCAAGAGCAAGATTATCAAGTTATGGATTGGCCACCACAGTCTCATGACCTTAATCCAATTGAAAACATGTGGCAATTGTTGAAACTCCGCCTAAATGAATATGAAACCCCCACAAGAGGCATGAATATGTTATACGAGCGTTCATCTGAGATTTGGTATAATACTATCAAGGTTGAAGAGGTCCAAAAGGTAATAGAAAGTATGCCCAATCGTATCAAAGCTTGTATCAAGAACAAGGGCTATTGGACCAAGTATTAGCTCCGATTAAATTACGAGATGTCACCTTTTTGCACAGGCCGCAAAACTGTTCACATATACGGGTGAAAGTCGTTGTGAGAGGAGATATCCCAAAAAAGGAAATTTTACTTATAAAAACTAAAATTTTAAATAAAAGAGCATTTTCTCTTTCTAAATATATATAATATAAGCCACTTTGTTTGATTTAAATTTGAGCAATGAGCAGTTATGTAAAATGTCTTCATACATGTGAACAGTTTTGCATGTCACTGTATCTGTAGGTTGTTGGACCAGAACTTGGAGTCAAGCATTCAACCATACCAAAGACCCAAACACCTTCAACACGACGACCAGAGCGTGGTTTCTTCTCTTTCCTATCTTAGATTCATCGATTTGGATATGATGGCGGCGAGGATTAGCGCCAAGTGTAGACAATCATTAGAGCTCAGAACGTATCTTTGGTAATCGAAATGCATCATTTGCTGTATAAAAGTCGACAATGGCTTTAAAGCAATACTTCTGTAGCAGACTAGGTAGCTCATTCGAATATCGCCAAACCTCGGAAACTTTTGGCACGGTTGCTATGCCCAATACAATCTTGAACAGTTGCGATATGTTTCTTTACGTTGTATCTGTGTTGAAAATGTGGTGACAACTACAATAAAAAATCATAATTTTATGATGTATAGATTTACGTAACATTTTAAGATACCAAGATCAGTGTAAAATTTTGCTCATGTATATTTTTAGATACCCGATGATTACAGCAGTAAGAAGAATTATAACATCAGCTTTGCAGACCTATCTATTAAACCCAAGTATAAAAAACACCTTTCAGTAACCGCATACGATCCTAGACTTCCCGTCAGCTCAGTCAGATAAGGCTTTCATACAAAAGGGGGAAGAAGATGTTTGACTATAGTACATATAAAAAGGGACATATAATAAGTAACAATAAAATAATGGTATATATAATAATATATATTTACCTTGAAACGACCAGTATCACCGAAGGTGCCAATGTTGAAGTCGGGGTATGTATGCAAAAGCTTGCCCTCGCAAACAATATCAGTCTTCTTTTTTGTTCATGAAATTGTAGCTATACATAAGTAAATGACCACGAGCAGGAATGACATCCGAAATATCATATAACATGTTCTGCGGTCACCACGTGATTGTCATGTTACCAATAACTTTTTGCTTTTGATGTCATTCGCTACGAAAGTACATAGCGATATTAATGAGCATATTCTCCATGTGGCAATTTGTAACATCCGGTCCGAGCAAATATGGGAGTCTCACCCTCCAATACGATGGCATAAGTTTCCATGATGAGTTCTAAAGCAGTATGCTCCTCCACGTGAATTTGCAACTGAATTATCCAATTTACATATCAAAGCAGTAAACCCGGGAGCACTATTCTAAGCTCTAATATTTTCTTGGAACTCTTTGCTCTCGTTATCTGTTCCTCTTAAAAGATTGATAATCAACTCAGGTGCATCGCAATAGGGCTCAATCACATATTTTCCTTCCCAACAACACATTGAGAATCGTGGTTCTGCAATTACTCCTGCACTTCTTTCCGCTTTCCACATCTCAACTCCACACTTCACACATATTTGGTCCATTCTACCAAGATCGTGTCGTTCAGTAAATGGAGGTGTACCCCTTCTGGCCATATTGTGTGTATCACTCTTCGAGAAGAAGAAGTGTTATTAGGGCAAGCACGATGGGTTCTGTATGAATGCCCCTCGTTGCCACAACTGCTACATCGAATGGTTCTTTCTTCATAATTAGGGCATAGTCTACTATTTGAGCGGCGTCCCTCATTTCCGCAGCTGCTGCAGGTTACTGATGATCCCTCTCTGCTAAGATAATTGGGACAGTTTCTACTATTGGATCAATGTCTCTCGCTTCCGCAACTTGTACAAATTACCACTCGCGCTCTATAAAGAGGACAAATAACGCTCGTACATAGACTATGACCAGCTTGATTGCAGCTTGTGCAGTATACTCCTTCAGCTATTCAACAGAAATAAGTTAAAATAAGTTAGTTAGTCTGCCATCAAGGGGATCTCGAATGGAGATCTCTAACAGAGAGGGTAAAGAGGCCTTCGTCAAATAAGGGGCATGTTTCGAAATTTTCAAAAAAGATCTAATTACACCTATCAATTTTTATTATCAAATGGTGTAGAACAACATTAAATTGTGCAGTTCCTTTTTACTACAGAAAAATTGATTGATTCTCCATTATTAACTACAATTACTGCTAATTTATATAACTTTTGGTTTTACATTCATTTCATCCAAGTCTTCATATCTCGGACATTTACAACTTTGAAAATTACATATTTTTTTAGGAATCTAAAGTTTAGAACGATAGCTATCTTTCATCAAAATCTTGTTTTGTTGAGTAAATAATGCCACTAATATTTTTTATATTAACAATACTGACGAAAGAATTATACAACTTTCCTATATTTTCTTTGCTACTCGAAAGTCGCACATTTAATAGAGATGCGATGTTATGTTCATTAGATGAAAATAGTAATAGTTAAATACATTAATTAATAGGGCTGCTATAGAAGGGGCAATTAATTATATTTTTATATAAAAAAGAGGATTTATAGGCCTGTTTTTCTGCTTTTTGACCGTATAATATAATGATGTTCGTTGCTCGAACGATATGGATCACAAATTTTTATATTACATTGTGTTAGTGAGTGGCGGCCTTGAGGACAAGCGAAGGGTAGCGGAAAAATTGTTTGTAATGGAATGGAAGAGGTTCTAGATAGTTCCTAACTTGGTTTTCAATGAGCCAAAACTACTCTACTACTGCAATTAAAAGAAAAACGCTCAGTAAGTTTCGAGGAAATAAAGACTTGCTACAATGAAACTTTTCATGACTTAAACGCTTCAGAAGGGTGGGCTACTTGGAAAAAAGCGCTGATAATAAACATGTGAAGCGAATGTACAAAAGTATTTATAAAGGCTTATATTGCGTGTAATATGTACTGGAAGTGTGTTTTGATGTGTCCTTCACGGTACTACTGACCGTACATTCCTCCATGCGTTCAAAGAGATAAAGGATATGTCTAGGACAGACATTTCGTTCCTCAAGCGAGTCAATGTATCTACTACACAGTCAACTTTTTTAGGGAATACAATCCGTTATTCACAGCAACAGTGGGTAACTTTTGGACTTTTTTCATGGAGTTACGACAACATTTTAAATACGTACGATATTCGGTGTCCTCGCCTGATCAGTTTGTATTTTACTAGAAAAAACTTCACTTAAGATGTTATTGTTAATTACCCAATTGGTTTGCTCAAAAGCAACAGATTCGTACCCCCAATCGCAAATTTGGTCTTTGATAAATAACTTCGTATTTTTCTTTTTGAAAGTACCTGAAACAAAGGTCATCATCGGACCATTAATATTTCTTATTACTTCTGCATATATACTAACTGTGGCAACTGCATTCAAGAAACATTCTCATAAACAATGTTGTGTCAAATTATCAATATTAAAATGATATTGTTTTTCATTTACATAAATTGACGTAGTATTTGATGCATTGCTTCAGTGCTCACTGCGATGAATTTGTTGACATGTACATTGATATTACTGGTATTCCTCCGCATGTTCAGCTATGTATTGGCGAGCATCTTCGGTGTGATTGGTTCTATACTCGCGAGCCTTGTTGGCTTGATTAGCTCTATAATTGCGAGTTGTTTGCGTGATTGACTCTTTGTTACTAGTTGGCTTTCTCAGTATGCTCAGAGCGATAAATTTCTTGGTGGGCCCTTAGTGTATCTCGGTGGGTAGACCTATCGCTCCCATATCTGCCTTGTCCCTTCTGTATTATTACTAGTTCTGGGTGATCTAATTATAAAGCGCAATCTTGTTTACCGAATACGTTCAATAAGAGTCGAAGTTAAAGCATGGTGTTCAGTTGCGCTGTTTTCGAGTAAAGCAATGTTCAACAGCGAAGACGCTGGAAATCTTATGTAGAATTTTCGCTTCCATATCTATCTATAGAGCTTGAAATTTCTCTGTCCTCCCAAGCAGTCATTTGTCCTCCCCAATGTTGAGGATTGGTGAAGCTTAAAAAACGTGTAGCAAATTTAAACGGAAAAGATTCGATAAAAAACTTCATTTGCTATTGTATTGATTTAAAGGCCATATTTTTTATATCTATTTCAAGTTTTATGAGAGTTGTATACTTCGGTAGTATGCTCATATATGAGCTCCCAAGCATTCCTTATATGATATCCAAGTGCCCAATCAACTTGATTATTGTTCAATCAACAATTAATTTCTTTTTGTGCTCTTTCGTGATAATTCTGTAAACATTGACCACAAATGTGGTTTTTGTCTATGAACTTCTCTTTTCTGTTTTAATATATCCTTTATCAAGGACGTTTACATACTAAGTTTTTCACCTATATCAAGTGTATTTTGGGTAATTCCAGTGTTATACGACACTATTTCTCGGTTTACCTCACCTTCACAGCCGTCGTATAAGGCACTTTCTTTCTGCGTTCTTTGTCTTTTTGAAAGGGTACTGGTTGAAGATCTCAGGTAGCAGACATCACCTAAGGAAGAAAAGAATATCGCACAGGAAATAAAATTTCGGTTTGGATGGGAAAAGAAGACACCCCCTGTTTTAATCGAGTAAGTAAGCCATAGTTTTTTTTACAGCATCTTTGTGCTTTTAATGTTCTTGTTTTAGGAGGTGAAACAACAAATGCTTGCATAAAGTTCATCAGCAATTTAACAATGCCCTCTAATTTTCAAGTAAGTTTTAAGGCGTAGGTCGCAAGATTGACATCTTGGTCAAGCCTCTTGAGCACTTGATCAAGATGAACATATGTGTCATGTAAGATATAATAGCAACTCGTTTAATACGGGCAGAAAATTTTTTTTCTCTTCTGTTGTTCTTCATGAAAAACCTGCAAGATACATTGAAAAATTCAAAAGTGTATATATGACTACCAGTTCCGAGTATACTCCCCGCTTTTCTTGTAAGAGAAAGAAATCAATGATAAATCGTTAGTTGTGTGTATGGCAATGATTATTATTCCATCCTGACAAAGGTAAATTATTCCTGAGAGTGATCCTCCACTAGTAATATCATTTACTTGACACAATACGCTCTGATACATAATGATATTACGGATTTGTAAATGATCCTTTTTATTTTACAATGATGATGATGCAGTACATTAGAATAGCTTGAGCACTCTTATTATTTACAAGTCGACGCGAGCAACAAGTCTCTATTAATTCACTCCATCTCACTTTCTACCTTTCTTATTTGTGTTCGTTTTGGATTTAGGTTTTTTTCCACGACGACCTAATGATAGCAGTTCTTCTTTATACTCTTCAATCTCTCTCTCTTGCTCAGCCAACTTGTCTTGATATTTTCGATTCAGCGCAGACATCTTTTGGTTTGCCATTTCTTTGATTCCAAAAATCTCTTTCTTTGTATCTTTTTTCAAGGTTTCCAGCCTTCGTTTCAACATGGCTTTACCTCTTTCGAAATCCTCTACTGCATTTTTCTATAAGAAAAAAAAGTGAGTTCATGTCCTCCAAGTCCATTTTTGGTTTGTGTGGTACCTTGAATTCTTCATTCTCTTTTTCTCTCTCTTTTAATGTTTCTTGTAGTTTTTCGTAAGTAGATTTGAGTTCTTCCAATTCACGTCGTCTCTCCTCATTGATCTGACTGTTATTAGGATGATCCATGTTCACATCAATGCCCTCTGCAGGCTCCGGGAACGGTGACTCGTCTTTCACTTCAGACTGTTTGGGTGGAGGTGCAGTGGGTTTTCTCTTTTGCGCCTTTTGCATCTTCATATCATGCAGTTTTCCATGCAATATCTTTTGGGATCTGCGTAACTCATGCTCTTGTTCTTCACAGTCCTCCACTTTTCGCTTTAAACTGAGATAGGCTTCTTCATAGCGTCTTTTTTTCGATTGCATTTCAAGCATCATATCCTCCTCGGCAAACTCTTTAATATCAAGCATGGATTTCAGGCGCACTGCATTTGAAAGTTAGTTTACAACGGCCTTTCCACTGCACATCACTTTTCACGTACCTATATCGGCGTTGAGTTCCAGTTTATCGTATTCGTAAAGAGAGGCTTTTGAAGTAATAGAAGCTTTCAAGTACTCGATCTGCTTTTCATGGATGTTCAATAGCGCTTTTTTCTAGTGTGCGCGGACGAGTCAATTTCAGTTCACTATAGAGTGTGCTCTATCCTTACCTCTTTGCGTGCCATCAAGTTGTCATATTTCTCGGTAAACTCGGTTCTGACATAATTTAAATTGGTTTCAAGACGACTGATGGTGATATCCTTTTGCGACAAACTGTCCTTCAATTTACTGTTGGATAAGAGCAAGGTGTCTGTCAAGCTCTTCTTTTTCTTCAAGTCTGCTGATAAAAGTTTGTATTCTGATGTTTCTTGCAGTGTGCTATTAGGAAGTGCATGCACAGGTATATTTTTAAAAGACGATACAAACGATAGCAGCGCGCTTGTCTCCTTGGAGTGGATCTCGCTCACAATTTTATCCTGTTAATGAAATGTGAGTGTATTGTAATTGAAGATGAAAATCTGATACGTACATTGATATATCCCACGACAATGCATTTACAGTTTCCACAGAAGCATTTTGTAATTTCGTTGGTCAGGACGGTGCTGCTCGTTTTAAACTGCTCTTTGCAATTGGGCATTGTATGTTTCTCTACAATATATCCTATTGCGTTTTGCCTTAATAAGAGATCACAGTTCAAGTCCCTTCTGCCCTCCCTTCACTTACGAAGATAATCAAATGATTCGTGAATCGGGTTCGTTATACCAGGAAGAAGAGGTGTAAATCGAGGATGCAGCAGATCAATCAAGGTCAGCCTTCCCAGCGTATTTTTACTTGTATTAGCCAACTTGATATTTAAAATAAACGGCAGTGTTGGCACATCCTCGATGATGGCGCTGATATCATCCACGCTTTGTACTGCCTGCATTATCGAATCCATCCCTCTTCGAATCATGGATACATCTGCAAGAAAATCAATTTTGTCAGTCAATCCTCTAGTATCGTCTAATTGTAAAAGTATTTACTTGAGCGTGAGATTCCTTTTCTAATATCGTAACAAGCATGATCCTCAATTCCAATGTATGCGTATTCAATGTTGATGTGCTCTTGTGAAGCCTCGATACGCGTTTTGAGAATGTTCAAGGTGCTTTTTAGATTGGCTTTGCGTTGTTCCGTAACAGTCCCTTTATATTCATCACTACGTTCTTGTAAGTCGTGTTTGCTCTGATTAAGTATGGAATAGCTGTGCATACCTCACACTTAGCGATAAACAAGCTGCATCGTATCCTATTGATCTCGTCTAATTAGCCACTTCCTTTCGTTTTCTAGATCTATAAGTAATGTACCTGATAACGCTGAATCTATTAATTTAGTCACCTCGTCTCCTAGATCTACTGTCACTCGATCGACGTTCCAGGAAGAGCTGCATTGAACGAATAGTTAGTATTGCAATATATTTCTCCTTCAATATATAACCAAAAGACGTACGTCTCGCCGTTCACTGTCAATCGAGAATTCAAGTTAGCACCATGACTTATTCTTCTCTTTGAATTCTATGCTTGCCTGTCATTTCCAGCTGATATTGCTGATCGAGTCTTCTTTGAGTGACGACGTGGGGTATAAAAGATTGAGACACATAGTTTCTTCCCTCTGGATTCTCAGTAGGCACAATGCATACGATCGTCTTTATAGTGGAAATATCCATACTCAAGAAGAGGAGTTTAAAGTAGTATCGATACAGACAAGAAGTTTATTGTACAAAAAGGACTTTTTTTTTTCTGTAAAAAAAGAAGGGATGAAAAAATGTGTGTGTGTTGTGTAAGTCTAAGAAAAAATATGGAGCGGTAAGAAGTGTGTATAATTATAAGAAGGAGGGACATGAATATATAACGGAATAAAAGAACAAAATGAAAAAGTTTAAGGCTTGATACCCAAATTTAACTTGATACCCATACTCATTAATTCAGTTGTAAGATATCTAAAGACGTAAGGAATAGCAATTAAATCAATACCCTTTGCTGTACCACATGTTCTACATTCATAGGTGCGACGGTTGCCGAGTGTAGACACAATCTTTGTACAAATAGGGGAGGCCAATGAACCACAGAGACGACAGACATAAGCTTGAGAGTAATCTGAACAGTTCATCAAACGATCTTGAAGCAAGTAACTGGTACCGTGAGCAAGTAAAGAATCACGTTCCATTTCACCGAAACGGATACCACCATGTCTCTTACGACCCTTGACAGGTTGCATAGTCAAGTTATGAACAGGACCTGTTGTACGCACTTGGAACTTGTCGTTCACCATGTGTCTAAGACGTTGATAATAGACAACCTACGAGGTGGTAAAACTTGAGTTAAGTCTACTTGGTATATAATACAATTACTACTACTGCTACTTACACCAATATAAATATCCATCTTCATCTCTTCACCAGTAATACCAGAATACATGGCTTCGTTACCATGATAATTATAACCGGCCTTCAACAATTGCTCACCGAAATAATCTGCAGCGGTATTTTGTTCGTTGAATTTGAAGGGAGTGGAATCTTGTGCAATACCATGAAGAGCACCGGCCTTACCAGCAATACTTTCAATAAACATACCAATGGTCATACGCGAAGGGAAAGCGTGGGGATTAATAATGACATCGGGCTGCATACCAGACTCGGTGAAGGGCATATCGACCGCAGGGTATTTTTGAGAACAGACACCCTTTTGACCGTGACGAGAAGAGAACTTATCACCAATGACGGGAGAACGTGTGATACGTAACTTGATATGGACCTTTTGTAATTCACCGTTACCGCTATCGTCACCCAAAATACGGACTTCATCGACATAGGCGTCTTCGGGACCCTTGTATTTCTTGATAATGTTCTTGCCGGTAGACTCATCAATGTAAGAACAGAGTGGGTCGTCAGCCACCAAATGAGCACCAATGTGAGGTAAACCATCATCGCCAATCTTGCTGCGGTACTTCTTACCCTTTTGAGGATCCAAGCCAAATCGGTAGGTGACAGGCTCACCACGAGCACGGTATTGATTTAAATCGACAGTTTCGGACTTGTACACGGTACCGTAACCAAAACCACGGTCATGAGCAGATTTATTCAAGATCATGGCGTCTTCCATATCGTAACCAGTATAAGAAATGACTGCAACAATAGCATTGTTACCTTGTGGCCAGCCATCCAAACCATAGTGATTGTAAAGAGCAGTTCTGACAACGGGAGTTTGACCGTTTTGGATACGGTACATCTTGTTATCGGTACGATGGTTGAGGACAGTACTGGGTGTACCCATGGTTTGCTTACCCATTTGACATTGATACATGTTACGAGGCGATTGGTTAAAGTCGGAGAAGGGTGTTTGGTTAGCAATAATACTGAGAATGTTGGTGGGGGTGAATTCTTGATGAGTGGTGACACCAGGAACGACTTCATCATCCATACAAGCAATATCCATATAGACTTGTTCAAAAGTACCAATCATATCTGTCTTGCCATTACCAAGATACTTGACGGGACGCATCATACGAGCAGGACTGGCAAACAAATAGAGACCGGGATACTCACCGCCGTAGGAGTTGGGCACATAGGCAATTTCTAAGTCAAGAGGAATACCTTGCTCACCATTGACTCTCCAAACCTTTAAACTTTGAGCGGCCTTGGCAGCAGTGGCAGGTGTACACCAACCAATAATCTTACCATCCAACATGACAACGACATCACCAGGACGGTTGATGGTATGAAGGAAACTTTGAGAAACACCGAGAGCAGCAAGCAAACGGGGCACGTTCTTGGTGTCAAGAGGTTCGTTGATGACCTTACATTTATGGGCTAAATGGTTCAAAAGACCACAAGGAGAACCATCGGGTGTATGGACAGGACACAAGAAACCCCAACCTTCGGGAAGCAACTTACGCACACTGGTTGTCTTGAGTTCAGCAAAGAAAGCACCACGATGAATACAACGGAAATGAGCCAAGTAACGGAAGAAGTTGAGCTTTTCAGCGACGATGGTGAAACCAGAGAATTGTTGTAAATCTAAACCTGTCTTGGAAACAAGATTACCTGTAGCCAAAAAGTAAGACATCTTGACACCAATATCACTGTTGACCTTGCGGTATGCATTTTGGAAATAAGTGTCTAGAAAAGGGGAGAATAAGGTGAGTATTTCTACATCATCATACTATATCCACTACCAATCACTTACTGTTGAAAAAGTCGACTTTAGAGGGATTCAATCTGATGTCGTTACGGATTTGCATCTTGATACCGGTAAGCCAGTCATGGAGCTTTTCCTTCATGATCATGGTATACAAATGACCACCCAAAAGGACTTCTTGATGTTGAGGAGCATCTGGGTTATCCGCACCACACTCACCAGATACAACAGAGTAAAGCTTTCTAATCATAAAAGCCAACAAATTGAACTTGTCACGGTTATCATCCATATGCACAAAGACGAGTTTCTTGAGAAGTGCTTCACCAATTTCTCTGTCAGTCAAATCATCATCCAAACCCATTGTAACTCTAAACTTTTCACCAATATAACTTAAACATTGTTCTTGGGTGTAAAGAGTGTAAATCTTGAAGGATCTCAACAACAATTCGATACGGTCGGTCAAAAAGGTGTTTTGACGGTCACCTTGACAAAGAGCATCAAAGATTTCTTTATCGGAAGTAGGGCAAAGAGCGTTAAAGACAAGCATGGCGGGTAAAAGATATTCTTGCTTGCGCCAGGCGAAACGGAACATGACATTACCGTCGTTCAAGTAATGAATCGTGTTGGTCAAGGTGGTTTGATCGCGACGAGCACAACGAATAGCACAACCAAAGGTAGAGTAAGTAGGACCACGGTTTTGGAAAGAGTTACGAATAATAGCAGTGACGTGGTTACGACGAGGCACAATCAAGAGACGAATCAACTTTTCAATACCATTGACTACAAAATAACCACCCATTTCTTCGGATTCTTCATGATGAGCAATCAATTGCTTGGGGTACATACCAGCCAAGTTACAACGGTTGGATCGGACCATCACAGGCACTTGACCAAGATCTCGCAAGTCGGATTGCACAGGACCGCCATTGACTCTCCAGCAAAGTTTACCCTGTAATTTACCACGGTAGGTACACAGTCTTTCACGGCATTCAGAAGGATAAATACGACGACGCAAACTGGTGGTGTCACGTTCGCTGACCATGGGTTGATTCAATTTGACATCTTCGAGCCAAAAGGTCAATTTATTACCGAGAGTTTGACCATTAGGATCCAAATTCATATCGTTGGAGGCATTATCAAAGACGGAAAATGTACCAATATCAGCCACTGCATAGTCCAATAAACCTTGTTGTCCTTCACCGCCAAACTCGCTAATACTGTTGAAAGCTTCGATATGAGGTGCAACCACTTCTTGTAAAGAAGGTGTACCGAACTTTTCATCAGAAGGGTTACGGAACATGAGTTCTCGTTCAACTGTATTATATTTCGACATGGCTTCTAGTAATTCCCAATGAAACTGTCAAATTCGGCTGAACAATGTTGGTTGGTATAAAATAAAAAAACTTTTAGAGACACATTAAAAAAAAAAACGTGACTTGACCTTAAGCAAGTCACAATGAGCTGATGAGCGGGATTTCAATCAAGGACACATTATACAGCAAAGGTGCACTCAAGGTAATACCTATTGTACTTGGTAAGCTTGGGGTCTTCCATTACCCTACCAAACAGACAGAAGTATTCTCACTATGTTTATGTAAGCATTCATGTCCCGCTGTCAGAACATACGAGAAAGAGACTGGGTAAGTGCTGCATACCTTGAAGGCAGCCATACGCGCAGCCATACACGCAGGCATAAACGCAGGCATCGACGCAGGCATAACCGCATACATACAGGATGAGCATTACTCTCTCCAAATTATTTATTTGTGCTATCAGCTCAACGTTTATTTTTACTTGGAATTTGTCTATCAAACCTCTCTATGTTGTTTCAGTAGCATTAAGATATGCTGATATTGAGGATTTTATTGAAGATAATTACTTGATTCACTTTAATGAGGGTACTTCTGTAGATGTAGAGGTTGTGGGTATGATGACTCTAGGTTGTTTCTCCAACCAATGGTCAAGCCAATTTGAGTCGTTGGGGCTAACAGTTTCGCAACGTCTAACAGTTTCATATACACTTTTGACCATATGTTTTAATTGGATATTGGCACGATCATTGGGAGAACTTTTTCACCAAAATATTTACATCGACTGAAACTTCCAACGGGTTTCCTTCAATGACTCTTGTGACATGTCCTTTGGGTCAATCGACTGAATAACTTGCATATGCAAACCTTTGAATTCAGGAACACAGAGCATATATCAGTCCATCATAAACAATATGTAGAGTAATTTCTTATCTTACCGGAATGTAGAGTACCAAACGTACATAAATTATTAGCATCACCTTGCTTTTCTTGCAGAAGGATATCCAGCATGTCTTTTAAGACTCTTGGCAGCTTTGCATTTCTCTCGATTATCATTTTGTTGCTGTTTAAGTCGTAGTTTTTAGCCACCTCTGCCGCACCATACTCTAAACTGGTGGTGCTTTTATGGCGATCCTCTCTGATCAAAAAGTCAAAACGTCAACCCATTACTTTTCTAGCTGAGTTGTATACGTCTACTAAAGTTCTTTTGGCGTTTTTTTTTTTACAGCAGACGCCACCGATGCCTTCTCGCCCCTAAAAACGCTTGACAGTTAATGCAAAAGATTAAATAGGAATGCATGAAAACGTGTTTACCTTATAATTTCGATTCCTTCTAAATTCCCATAACATCTGTCGATAATACACCACAAATGTATATTGTACCAATTCTCGGAGTGATCCTTTGCAAAGCTATTAAGTTCATACTCTTGTACAAGCATGTGAATTGATTGTTTTATTCAGTCCAAATCACAATGTTCGTCTTGATTGTAGTTATCTTCCCAGTTTTCTTTTCTCAACAAAGCTTTTGTTAAATCCACTGTTGATTTACAATTGAATTTGTTCAAGTACTGTTTATATCATCGGATAGTTGTAGTGACTTGTTGTTGTTGATACTCATTATTTCCTCTATCTCACCACTAGTGAACGCTCTATATTTAATGTACTGTTCAGTGTCGTTTAAGTCAAAGATGAGGAATCGAGAAGGATGCCCATTACTTTGAGTCTTGCTAAAGTCATATAAATGATCTTCTACCACTGTACCAGTTGAGAGTGTCTACTTCTGTTCTTGCTTCGGGTGCTACATAATAAAAACTATTATTGTTTATAAATCCAAGAAGCTTCGTTCCAATACTCACTATGTTTTTCATCTAGATGATTCCCGAGTTCGTTGGTGGTATTATAGTGTTCAGAACAGCTGGGGCAACTATAGTTTTTTAACATTTTGCTATAATCAAGTAAAAAGTGTCAGAAAAGTATCAGAAGAAAATTGTTCAATTGTAGCGACTTACCTGCGTTCTTGCAACAGAATGAATATTAGATAAAAAAGAAGGAAAACTTTATCACACAGGGTTTTTTTACCTTCACTTCGAATTTACATAATCTTTTGTGATATTTATTTTTCCCTTACCATGCGCCTCATACCCAAAGTCTCCAATCAGTAAATAATAGAAGAAGAAAGAGTTCTTATACGGCCATGGAGATGAGGTAAAACCAGAAATGTCTTGACTGGTATGCACCGCTGAATTTATCCAGAATACCCTTGATGTTGTAGGAAAAGTATCCAAGGTGAATGTAAATGTTCCTGATAAAAGAGATATCAAAGAGGAAGAGAAACACACATTTGTGGTCAATATTTATTAAATTACAAGCTAGTTTATCACGAAAGAACCAAGAAAATGATTTATTATTCACTGTTCAATCACGTTGTATGGATATTATTTTTCAAAGAGAGAAGTACATCAACTCGAGTATTTCCCCATCACTTCTGAAACACTAAAGATCTTTCGCTTATTACAGAAATCAAATCAAAGTTGACCTTATTTTATTCGAAAATGAAACTGTTAGAAGAATAAACAAGATTTTTATTCAGGGTTCATTCTTCTTCGCTTCAAAGAAGTATTAAGTCTCCTGACCCTGGCCTGGATTGTCAAGGACTCAGCCTGGGCATTATCGATATCCGCCTCTATCGAGAGGATATCGAGATCCCTTTGGCTGAGCCCTGTTTCAGCCGATGTTGTTGACATCGGTCCAGGGACAGGAACGGAGGAAGAAGCGGCAGCGGGGGAAGAAGGGGGAGAGAGGGTGGGGAAGCGGATTTCCTCTTGGGGAGCGGAAGCGGGTGGGGGAATGGGAGCGTCGTCGAAGGAGGAGTCGGCAGAAGAGGCGGGAACAGTGGAACAGTGGTGGCGGCAGAAGAGGCGGGAAGGGTGGTGGCTGCAGAGGCGAGGGGGACGGAAGAAGAGGAGGGAGAATAGGGGAGGGTGGTGGCGGCAGAGGATGGGCCAACAGGAGCAAGAGAGGAGGAGGCGCGTTTGTACTTGACCTTCCCGTTGCAGCCGACAGAGGCCTCGACCTTCACCCAAGGCTCGCCCACTCACCATCTCCACCTTGTTCAGGTACTTCCAAAAAAAGGCCCTGGCTTGCTTCGCCGTCTCGAAATGGGCAAACGCCATTCTGCACAATAAATTAACACGTTATTAAATTAATCATAATGGGATTCCGTGAATAAACACTTACTCCAGATTCTTGGGCTTAATAAGGTGCACGAAACGTGCACCTGTGGCCTTCTCGAGGAGAGTTTTCAAGTCATCCACCGACTCAGACCGGTGCACGTTCACAATCGTGACAGATTGCATTCTTTCTTTGGTGAAGCAGCATTTCGGGAAAGGCGTTCTAGAGAAAAAAAAAAAGTGAATTTAATATCGCGTATTCTACAAGTACATTGATTACTTACAAGATCCCAGTTGACTTTCCATGCAAAAGGTCCAAAAGGGCAAAACGAATGCCACTTCTGGGATTTTTTTGCAGAGCTTGGGAAAATCTGCATCCCCAAAGAACTGTCAGAAAAGTACTCGCCATCTGTACCGAGCACGACTAGAGTTCTTGAGCGTTGGTCTTGAGTATTTTAACGCGTTTTCTTGGCTTTTTAAAATTTTTTTTAAGAGTATTTCTTGTAGACACTTTTGAAAGTGAAAGAAGTACGCGAAAAAGGTAAACTCAGTTGAACAGGGCTGAAGTGAATTACTACTTTTACATGGTAGGCATAGCCAATAAGATCTTTGAAGCGCGAAACGCTAATAAATTTTGTACGTCCTCAAGACGGAAGACGGGTAAAAAATTTGAAATACAGTTTATTAAGGCAAAAGTTAATACTACTATGGTTGTTGCTGTTGCTGTTGCTGTTGTTGCTGTTGTTGAAGTCGTTGCATCATCATCATGACATTAGAGTAATTATTTGGATCTTCTTGCGTGTCTGTATTATTATTCGTAGTAGTAGGACTAGTGTACAAGTTCATAATAGTATTTGGATTCATCATCATGTTGGCATTAAAGACGTCGTTTGGACTCATTTGTTGTGTTGTATCTGGACTGTATACTTGTTTATTGTTAGCACCATTTAAGCCCATCATCATTTGTTGCTGTCTAAGCTGTTGTTGCTGCATCAAGTTTTGTTGTTGTTGTTGTTGTGCTTGCTGTGCTTGTCTCAACATGGCTTGAGGATCCATATTCACAAGACGTTGCTGTTGTTGTTGAGCAGCAGATGTAGTAGGTATATTCGTGGGTGTAGATGGACTACTACTACTTCTAGGCGTACTGGAATTCAAGAATTGTTGCTGTTGCTGTTGACGCATGGCATTGGCTTGCTGACGTAAGAATTGTTGTTGTGTGGGTGATTCCGTAGCGGTAGTAGTAGTAGTAGGAGACTTGCTATGATTATTAAACAATCCTCTTGCTGTATTCAATATCTCGTGAATTCGTTTTCCAATATCTGAAGTGGGTGGAGGTAAAGGCGTAAGATCAGGAGGCGTGGGTGATTTATACTCTTCACCCGCTTTCACCATGGAAATATCTGCCATCATGGCCAAATACGTCAAATTCGACTGTAATTTGGCTTGATATCTAAAAAATGAAATTTATAAATTCCTGTAATTTATGAAATAAAAAAAAAAAATGCTTACGCTGGTAAATTCTGCTCTAAATTGACACCTGTGCGTTGACTTTCAATGCATAATCTAAATAACTCTATATTCATGGCCAGAATCTAGTTTTAAAAAAGATGAGTATAACTCATGTTTCTGAAAAGAATAGAATCAAACCTTACCGTTTCTACACGTTTTGTATTTATCTCTGAATCCACAGGAGTTCCAATGGGATCAGTGGATCGAGTTGCCTCATGAGAAGGTGACATGGGAATATTATTATTACCTACAGTCGCTTCTTGCTGTGTTTGTGGTGGTGGTGGTCTTTGTTGTTGCATTTGTTGCATTTGTTGCATTTGTTGCAATTGTTGAAATTGTTGCTGCTTTCTTAATTGTTGTTGTTGCTGCAACATGAGTAATTGCTGACGTTGCCCTTCGTCCATACGTTGTTGTTGCATTTGTTGTGCTAATTGTTGAGGTTGTTTATTCCACTGTTGTTGTTGAAGGTTAATTCTACCTTGTTGTGCTTGCATGGGTAATAAGCTATTGGTAATTGGACTTTGTTGCACGTTGGTAGGACTTTGTTGTTGTTGTTGCATGGCAATCATAGGTGAAGCAGCAGCACCACCTGCCATTGTATTTGTTGGACTAAAAGGTTGTTGTGGTTGCTGTTGTTGTGGTGAAAGTTGTCCATACATTTGTCTTTTAGCCACCAAGTTGGCCATTAAAGAAGGATCAAAGGAAGTGGGCGTTGTTTGCTGGGGACTACCGCCGTTATTAGAGTTGTTGTTGCTTCCGTCTAACTTTTGAGGTGAAAACCCATTGAGCATATCTGCAGGTAAATTATTCATAAACTGTTGTTGTTGTTGACCATAAGGTGAGTATCCATTATTGTTCTGATTACCGTAAGGATTCATTAAATACAAATAAATATATATATACTATATACAAAAGAAGGAAAAAGGGAAAAAAAAAAATAGAGTGAGACTCAAGCCAACAATTCAAGATTTGCCCCGGGCCGCACAACACATGTCAAAAAAAAAAGAGTCAACAAGAAAAGGTGATATTATTATTATTAAGTAAATGATAAGAAACAAAATGCTAAAATTACAAGGTAAAAAGTGTATATAAAGAATTAAATCCTAAGAAAGTATTCATGAATTTCTTCTAATGATTTTCCAGAAGTCTACACAACAAAAAAATAAGTGTCACTCTCATACAACATAAACAATTGATTTTTTTTTTTACCTCTGGCATCAAACGAATCAAAAAGAGCCACAGAACAATAGAGATACCCGCATAGAACCAAAAGGTACCTGCAGCCGTCATGGCCTCGGTCATGGACAAGAAAGTAGTAGAAATAATCAAATTACAAATCCAATTGACAGCCGTAGCCACACCGTTGGCTTTACCTCGAATCGACATGGGGAACATTTCAGACTGTGCTAACCAAGGGATATACCCAAGACCAAGCGCATAACTACCCACATACACAATCAAAAAGGTCAAAAGAACACCTGTAATGGGCTTGTCTCGAGGATTCGCAGGACAGCCTGTGGGCGTGTCAAGGATGTCACCGGGGAAGGCGCTTTGGGGAACACAAATGTCTTGCGAAATAGACCATCCACATCGGCTATCCAAGACACAACGAGCACAGTTGCCGCTGTAGCCTCCGCACGTGGGTTGTTGAGTGACAAAGCCTTGTTGAGCACCAAACGTAGCGCCCAAAGCAATCAACCCACCAATCATGGCAAGCATCGTGAACAAAAGCATCTTTCGACGTCCCACTTTATCAATCACAGCCACAGCCACCATGGTAAACACCATATTGGTAGCTGCCACAATGATAGCCACACTCGTGGATCCTTCATCGCTTCTAAAACCTGCCATCTTTAAAATAGTCGCTGCATAGTACATGGCTGCATTAAATCCAGACAATTGTTGAGCCGCTTGCAAGATACAGGCTACATACATGGATGAGTGATACAGTAAGCACTACTACTACGAAAGAAATCACAACTTACCAATGATGAGGGGCATGAAATTGTCCTTGTGCAAAAAGTCTCTAAAAGAACCCGAGCGACAAGCATGAATATCCTGATCAATCATTTGAATTTCTCGTTCAATGTAGGTCTCCGTGACAGATTCGCCATAAATTTTACGAATGGCTCTATTGGCTTCTTCAAATTTACCAATGGCAATAAGACGACGAGGGGATTCGGGCAAGAAGGGCATAATGATAAATTGAAGTAAAGCAGGAATACCAGCAATACCAAACATGTATCGCCAGCCCTCAGGCACCCTGGCAAAGGCAATGTTCATCACGTAAGCCATGACTTGGCCAAAGGTAATCACCAAGGTATTCAAAGAGGTCAAACGACCACGGATTTGCTTGGGAGATAATTCACTGACGTACACTGGGACAATCATGGATGCCACACCAACACCCAACCCTACGACAATTCTACCGAATAAAAGCAAGCCGTAACTGTTGGCCAATCCTAAAAGTAATGCACCGGCAAGAAAGATAATCGACGACACAATCACAAGCATCTAATGAAAACAAGGTTCAGATAAAGTTTCATTTGGTGTAACTTACTCATTTACCTTTCTACCAAACCTATCACTCAACTAGAAAAAAAAAAAAATATATGAGTTCAAGATTGGATTGAATTCTATGTTATACTTTACAAGACCAGCAAAGAAACCACCAAAGATGGCACCAAATGTACCCGCACCCACTACCAATTCTTGCTGCACGGTCGTCAGTCCAAATTCCTTGGTAATAGGGCTTAAAGCACCCGAAATAACTAACGTAGACAAATTTTGTAAGTCGATTGTCCTTTTATAAGTAAAGCTCTACTTTACCACCCGTATCATAACCAAACAAGAAACCACCGATACAAATACACACCACCAGTGTGTAGACAAAAGGGGTGGCCTTGCCTGTGGTTTCCGACACATCCGAGATCTCTTCATGCGGCTCAAACAGCTCGTCATGAGGATCCTTGACTATTTTCGATATATTCCGTAAACTCATTGTGTACTCTACATGGATTCATCGTGAGCCTTATGGTATACGCTAGCAAAAGGTGACATTATGCTTACATGGTTGAGAATGAGGAAAAACAGAAAAAACAGAAAAAAGAAAGAAAAAAAAGGGAACGGCTAAATATAAAGCGGGATCTCAATCACTGAGTTTTTTTTTTTCTTTTTTGGGATGTTGCCCGTAGAAACCAAGGATTGCCATGGTTTCCACCCTATAGCAACGGAAAGCTTAGCATGTCTTTATTGTGTAGGATGCAGTGGGAAAGAACATGTTCTATACATACAATGAGCTCACCCTGGGTTACCACTTCCAAATAAGGAAATAGCGTGATGCCAGCCCACCGGGCCGATTGACCAATGCGCGCACTTGTAAAAAAAGTGTGTGTCAACATTACTTTAATGAATTAATTAAATAAGATAGAGAGAGAGAGAGGGAAATGTATTAGTCGTGTACTTGTGTGTATATATAAATGATATGTAAAGGGGGAGAAAAAAGATGAATGAATGCATTATTTTTGTTTGAGAGAGTGGGGGAATACGTATATTAATAAAGCGGTTTTTGTGCTTGTGGTGGCATGGTGGGCGGTGTAGGAATCGTGAAATTATAAAATTCATCATTAATGATATTGGTAGGTCCACAAGCATTCAAGACATCAATTTCCATGACACCCACCAAATTGCGGGTCATTTCAAAGTCATACAGATACGCTTTGGACATTTTACTGATATTGATGGATTGCTCTAAACAACGTCTTCCGAATTCTTGGTACTGTGTGTCGTTGTAATGAAGTAGCTTGATGTACACCAAGTTGGCAAACAAGAGACCCAGTAAAGGGATATTGCATTCATCGTGGTGTTTCACCATGATATCCAATGTTTGCGTAATGGCATAGGCTGCATCAATACACGTATAGAGACATTGCAAGGAGAAGGGTGACGTGGGGACATGATCCGAGGGGAAAAACGCTTGGTAAAGCAGGATCTTGTTGATATTGTAGTGAACGTGAATATTCAGCATACAGAATCTTGCAAATTCATGAATATCGACATGGTACAAAGCTTGTTGTCCATCCACTTGACCTACGTTGGAGTTGACACAGCAGTACTCGGAGGTGATGGAAGCCATTTGATCCAAAGCAATGGATTCCAAATCAGGACTCTTCCATTCCGGTGGCAAGGTTTCATAAAAGGCTTGCAGCTTGTCTTGCATGGCCAACAAATCACTGGCTAAAGCGGCATCATGCTTGCCTCCTGCTGCTGCTTGCGACTGCAATAAGCGACTCATACATTCATGTCGAAGCACTTGGAGTTGAATCATACAGTACCATTCGGTACACACATAATAGTCAATCATTTCCTGTGGTGGCTCGGATGAATCCAAATCCATAAAATCGATATCGGGTTTGGGCTGAGGTGGAGGCAATACGCAACGAGGATGTAATTGCGCTGATTCCGTAGAGGACGAATTGGAAATACCCTGCAACACACGGTACCACGTATTGAAATAATACAAACACCAGACAAGCATACTTTCTTCGCTATTGAGAACGCGGCCTTCGTCGTAGAGACCCATTTCTTGTGCCATGGTGACAGAGATCCACTCATAAATATAAATCACACTGGGATATCCGTTTTGATGGTTGCAGTAAGAGAGCAAGAAGGCAGCTTGACAGTTGTCCATCGAGGGCTCATCAAAGCAGCTTCCTAACTCTTCACGTCCCTTCAAGCAGTACGCCATGGAGAGCGCCTTGCCCATGTTGTAGTGGGGTGTCTCGTGGGGTGGTCGTTTGCTCCACACATGCATCTGAAAGGCATTACGAGCCGCCATGGCACACACAGCGTAGACCAGCACAGTCGATGGACGTTTCTCGGGATCCGGATCACGATACCTTGCCAAGAACTCGGTTGTATTAATAATGGGTAAACGAATCGTCGAACAACACGGTGTTCTACAGTACAACTCCACTAGACTATCTGTCAATTCCTGAGAGATATCAACAGGGTAATCATCGGGCAACACATGCGTGGGATGTGTCCAAGAGTTCCACACGCCAAAGGAAAAGCCAGACGCTGTATGAATAGAACTTGCATCATCGAATTCAGCATTTTGAGCCATACGATGACGTTCATCGTCCTCAGGGTACGATCCACAGCCATGACCACCACCATTGAAATGGGAAGGAGGTGATATATGCATGGAGCGCTTAAACTGGTCTACTAAATTAGATAAATCATGGAACGAATTGACGTTACTCTCCACGGATAGACCTTTATTGGTGGTGGTGATTTTCCAAGCAAAAGGTTGAAGTGGCTTCTTTTTGAAGGATTGATCTACACGTTGACCGAAATCGCGGGTCTTTTGAGCAAAGTCCTTGGCCATTTTATCAATGGATTCCTGCCATTGATCCATGACTTTGTTCATGGTGTTGAGCACTTGAGATACGTGGTTGGCCTTGGGTTCCGTCTTCAAGTACACGCATTGGAAATTACTGCCTGCACAACGACTGCAACTGGGTAATGTCAAATCACACTGTTGAAGGTCTTTAAAGCATTTACTGCAGGGATACACGGAGAACGAGCTCGTCGAGACGACATGATGGGTCGATGAACTGATCGATAGCGTATCGTCGTTGTCATCTGAGCCGCTACTACCACCATGATGCATTGTGTCTTCCAAAGAGAGGCGATCTTCTGCTGCTGTAAGTTGAGGTACAATCAACTCTTCTGGCGCAACGACGGCCGTTGAACGAGGTTGTGCAAGTCGCTGTAACGACATTTTTAACGGTTGTTGCGGTCTGTTATGATCCATGGTCATATCGCTGCTGCTGCCAGGCAACGTTTCGCCTGTCTTGAGCAATTCACCAAATTTCTTGATACGATCGCCTAGCGTTTCGGTCGCTTTCTGCAGTTTCTTTAAAGTGGGTGCTGCTTCAGGATATGTACATGTAATACCTCGTCTTTTACAACGTGAACAAGCGGGTTTTGTTCTGTCACAGGCATGTCTAATTCAATGTAAAAAAAGTTAATGACTTTTCTTGTTGCATCTGGTCGTGCAATGTATTTGCCTGAATCCTCTACAACGATAACATGCTGCTCCTAGATTATTATGGTTGGATGACATTGTTTTCTGTTGTACATTGGTCATAAAGTATTAAAGAATTACAAAACGGGTGTTATTACACTGAGAGCAGAAGAATGACAAGAGAGATGGTCTCAGTGGGGTTACTTTTTGTTGAAAAAAATAAAGAGAGGGGCAAAAAGGGATTATCAGGGAAACGAAGCGCTGATATACTTAGCAAGCGCACGAGAGAGCACACAAAAATTTATTAATTTGGGCCTTTATGTAACTCAGACTTAAAAAAGTTAATGAGACGTTTTATTAGGGTTGTTGTGCGCTATAAACAGTAGCCGCTTTAATAGTGGATTCAATGTAAGTCTGAAGATCCGTGTAGTGGTGATCGTATACAAGTGAAAACATACATTTTAAGGCGTATATTATCATCACTTGCGAAACCCCATTACGATAATACTCTATGTTTGTGTACCCATTCAAGTCGGACTTTGCCTTGCTTGGCACTTTAAAATACCTGCATCCAACACCGGCAGAAAATCAAGTTCTACATTATCGTAAATAATTAACCGTCAAAATAAATATACATGATGTTCTAAAGTATTTATTTATGGATGAATGATACTACTACAGCATTTTAGATCAACTAAAAAGAATATCATGACTACGATTTAACAAAAAGTGACAGTGTAAGCAAAGGAAGTACACATAAAAGCACTGGTATAATCGTCAAAAGCATAACTATAGACATCGGGACACACAGCCTTGACAGCTTCGGTAAATTGATTGGCCTTGCAAGCGGTGGGGCTGTAGTAGGCACCTGTGCAACAGTACTCATCTGTGTTGTACATGGTACAAGCACTCTTACAGCCAGAGACATTACCCTCGGTATCGTATGTTTCCCAACCAGCAGGACATTCGGGTAAGGTGGTACAGGCGGCAGTGGCACATAAGCTTTCATCACCATGTTGGAGGTCAATCTTGTTGACAGGTGTGATCACCATGGGTAGATTCCAACCGTCCACAAGGGAGATATCGTAGTACACTTTACCTTCGCTCATAAAGTGGAATTCAGCAAGAGAAGCAGGAGATCCCATACCAGAATCGAAACATTTTTCACCGGAACAGCTTGATCTACCCCAAATACGACCGCTCCAGTCGAGAGGAAGTGTGAGTGTATGGTTACTGCCGGCAGGAACATCAACGACATCACCGTAGTAAGAGACATCGATAGAATGACCGACTTTAAGTGGTTTGCTACATTTGTTTTGCACAATGACGGTGGGAGTCATCGAGTTGGCAGGAGCAGCAGCGACCAGGCTGCTGCCGACAGCGAGAAGGGTAACAAGTGACTTGAAGAACATGATATAAGAATGAGGAAAAAAAAAGGTTTTGATTTTTTCTATATAAAACGAGTGGTATTTATATATTTTTTTTAATGATGCCCAATCCAGTAACAAAGGGTTAAAAAAAAAAAAGTCAATTTTTATAACTAGAGAACATCTCCAATCTTTTTTCTTTATCAAAAGAACTGAAATTTTTTAATAGGGTGGATTTCATAAAAAATATTAACTGCACATCCTTGAACAGCTAATTTACCAGCACACCAGTCGTAGTACATAGATCTTTATAAAAAACAATAAAAGCTGAATCCAAATATAAAGTGATATGCTACCATTGTAATACCCCTTTTGTGCTACGATTTTTTTGTGGGTCGCAGTAGCAAATACTACTCCTGTCAACACAACTATGAATGAGATGAGAATGTTCCCTGTAAAAAAAAAAAAAATTCAGTAACTTTTTTTTATTGCCACCGTTTCTAAATACTTTAAGAATCCAGACCGTTTTTTTTTTTTTTTTTTTATGAAACATAACGCTTGATGAGTGATATTTTTCATATTAATCAAAATGACCAACAAGGGAAAAAGTACCTGATTTGATCTGTTGCTACAAAATCCCTTCCTTTTTCAACTTTCATTTCCTCTATTTTTGTCTAATTTTTGAGATGTAGAATAAACGTAGCACTGTCTTATCTCACCCCTTGTCATCGGTGAGGAAATGTTGAGTATTAGCGTTGCTACGACGCGCTTTTCATTGCGTATGTTTCAATCCGTGCAACCGCAACGACCAACTTGCTCACGCATCTCCGACTATGTGTGGCTGCATTTGAGTTTTAAAATGAAATTTAATAGAATGATGACATTCACCTGCTGCGTTGCTTAATAGGGCTTCGAGGAGTAGTACGGAGCGTATAGAACCATTTTTCAAGCAATGTAAACCCGCTTTATATCGAAAGAGGAGAAGAAGTGATCTTATTGTCGCATCACATTCTCTAAAATTAAGCTCTTGATAAAGCTCATTGTATTACGCCATGATGCAGTGGCGTTATTCTAGATTCTCTGGAACCCGCTGCTGTCCGCAATCACTCTTGGCGAAACGTTCGAGATCTATTTTAAGTTTACACTGATAATCCCAAATGTGTCAATTTTGTTGTGGATGACCAAAGCTATCAGCCACACACAACATCCGACAGCCTAAAGCAATACTCACATGAAGTGTGTACGTGGCTCCGAGTGTCAACTGCATATCACTCGAGTCTTTGATTCACACTAGTGTGGTTTTTCGGTGAGATGTGCTACCATTTTTTCAATAAAGCGCGTTTCAGTCATGTCTGCCTCATAATTGGGCGCTATTCCTTACTTGTGAAAAGCTTACAATCGCTTCTCTTTCAGGTTGGTGAAGGGCCCTGTCGCATCACATTCTCTAAAATTAAGCTCTTGATAAAGCTCATTGTATTACGCCATGATGCAGTGGCGTTATTCTAGATTCTCTGGAACCCGCTGCTGTCCGCAATCACTCTTGGCGAAACGTTCGAGATCTATTTTAAGTTTACACTGATAATCCCAAATGTGTCAATTTTGTTGTGGATGACCAAAGCTATCAGCCACACACAACATCCGACAGCCTAAAGCAATACTCACATGAAAAAGTGCCTCGGCTCCGAGTGTCAACTGCATATCACTCGAGTCTTTGATTCACACTAGTGTGGTTTTTCGGTGAGATGTGCTACCATTTTTTCAATAAAGCGCGTTTCAGTCATGTCTGCCTCATAATTGGGCGCTATTCCTTACTTGTGAAAAGCTTACAATCGCTTCTCTTTCAGGTTGGTGAAGGGCCCTTTTTGGACACAAGCAATAATGACTATTAGATACGTGTAATACACACCACAGATCTTTTCATTTAAATTCATGGATGGCAAATCTATACAATAAACATCAATTTTGAGGTAATAGCTTGCTCGAGCACAAGAAAGAAACCTCTTGACTGTACAGCTGATTGCGAGTTAGGTTGCCATAGCAACTCAAAAGTTCAACGTCATCACTTGATTCAGCCAATCAAATTGATTCAGGACAATTTCAGTGAGCGCTCCTCATAGAAACGGATTTGTACACGACTTTTTTTTGTGATTAATTTTTTTATATATCAATCCAAGAACATGCAATCTCAACCACACGTTTATCAACAGCATCCTGGTGCGATGGCACAACAACCACCTGTTGGTATTCCACCTCAACAAGGCATGCAACCACCAGCAGCCATGCAATATCGTAAAAGACCCAGTGAGGTTGAAACCCTCACCAAGCACATCAAGTAACGTGTTTTTTAAGAATTTAAAAATGTGCCTTACATTGGATCTAATGCTTATCAATAGAAAGAAGAGACCCACTGATAAAAATATGCCACCCACAGTACGTTTTATACTTGTTTAATACGTGGACCTGCAATCTCATCTATTTTTTTTTTCTCATTGCAGATTGAATCCTTTGTACCCGAATCTAAACTTTATAAAGAGCTTGTTGAGTTCGAAAAGAAGTTGGATGCGACTATTATGAGAAAGCGACTTGATATCCAAGAAGCGTTAGGAAAGCCCACTAAGGTAAAAAAAGAGACAGAGAGTGACATGTATTGTTATACGCGGTGTACTGAATTTGTTTGTAGTTACGCCGTACGCTTCGTCTTTTCATCTCCAATACAGCAACACAACCTTCTTTTACAAACGAAGAAGATACTGTCAACACGTTTGATTTAAATGCAGGCAACGTGCCTAGTTGGACACTCAAAATTGAAGGCAAATTATTACAAGTGAGTATGATCTCAATATACGCTATAGAGACCTTACTTATTGACGTGTTTATTCTAGTCCAACAATACAAAGGAGCAACACACACAAAAGTTCACTTCATTCTTTAAAAAGATTGCCGTAGAGTTAGACAGAGATCCCAACTTATACCCAGAGGGAAATTTGATTGAATGGCAAAAGCAACCTAATATGAACAACAATGATTACGACAGCATTGATATCAAGCGAAAGGGTGATGTCAACGTCAAAGCCAAAATCATATTGGATTTAGATAACAATCCTCAAAAATTCAAGTTATCACCCGCGTTAGCCGACCTTTTAGACGTCAAACTCGAGACAAAGCCTCAAATTGTCATGGGCATTTGGAACTACTGCAAAAATCACAAATTACAAGATGTCGAAGATAAGCGTTTGATTCGTTGTGATAATCGATTAGCACAAATATTTGGATATCCTCAACTGCACTTTTCTCAATTACCCGAGTTGATTTCACAGCATTTAAGTCGACCTGATCCTATTGTGATTGATTACACCATTCGCGTCAATAAACCACTAACACAAGCAAGTAAATGTTACGATATAGAAGTAGAGTTGGATAGCATCGTACGACAAAAGATGATGCATATCGTCTCTTCAACTCAAACACAAAAGGAAATTATGGGATTAGACGATAAAATTGTACAGTGTGTTCAAAGTATCAATAATAGCAAGATTAAGCGTGATTTCTTGATGCAATTCTCTAAAGAACCTGTTGAATTCATCAATAAATGGATCGCTAGTCAAGCAAGAGATTTGGAGGTGATCCTTGGTGAAAGTAAAGTCAATTTGGAGCAAATTAAAGAAACTGATTTCTATCAACAACCATGGATGAAGGAAGCAGTATTCCACTATTTAACAACCAAGGTAATGTAGGGAAAATGATTGGTACAAGTGCTATTTTATTGACCTGTTATTCTACGCACACAGACACAACAACGTATGCAAGAATTACTTACTTCTCAACGCGGATAATGAATCATTTAATAATAAAAAATTACATATATTTCATACATTTATTATGACCAGAATTGAATACAAGTAGGCTCAACGTGTTCTACAGAGGAAACTTGGGTCAAAGTGCCCTTTTCCGCGTCTATTTTAAAGGTGACAATAGTGTTGGATTCCTAGTAAAAAGTTGATATGAATTAACTACGTGTGATATAAAAAAGAGAGAGAGAGAGACACTTACCATGTTGCCAACTAAAAGAAAAGAGCCAGTGGGGTCAATGGTGAAATGACGTGGATGCTTTCCTCCCGTATTTTGAAATCCAACAAGACTCAATTTACCCGAGAATTCGTCGATTTTAAAGATAGTGATGGCATCGAACCCACGCATGGAAGCATAAAGGAACTTGCCATTGGGTGAAATATCGATTTCTGAGCCCAAGTTTTCTCCCTTAAAGTCCTCGGGCAAAGCATGAATCTTTTGCACTTGATGGAATTTACCTTCGTGAAAGTTGAATTCAAGCATGTATATATCGTTGGATAACTCGGTGACAACATAGCAAAAGTTGTTGTTGTTGGGTGCAAACTTCAAGTGACGAGGGCCAGCGCCGGTAGGGAATTCAAAGGTAGAGTGAGGGGTCAAGCTGCCTGCGTTGGATGAAGTGGACTTGCGGTCAAACTTGTATGTCACAAGAAGATCACAGCCCAAGTCGTTCGTGAAGACGTATTGCTGAGCAATAGGGTCCAAGTCAATCGAATGTACGTGGGGCTTTTCTTGTCTTTCGGGGACACCAGAAGTATTCTTGTAGGACTCACTGTGAATAGGGTTGGATACCATCTCGCCCAAAGAAGATTCTGGAGCACCGGGAGAAAGAATAGGAAACACGGCAGCGGAACCACCAGTATAGTTGGCTACTAAAAGGAAGTTACCAGTGCTATCACAGACAGCGTGGCAAGGGTGCTCTCCGCCAGAGGGTTGTTCGTTAATGAGCTTTAATTCGCCTGTTTCTTTGTTTCGGTAATAGGCAGACACATAACCCGTCTTTTCACCTTTGTAGTCGACAACTTCATTGACAGAGTAAAGATGCTGATTACTTTTATGGAATGTAAAGTAAGAGGGATGGACCGATTTCGCAGCGAGACCCTTCAAAGTCAAAGCACCAGTTTCACTGTCAAAGCTGTAACGGTAAATACCTTCACTTTTGTCGCTGGTATAGCCGGACACGTAAACTTCTTGCATAATATTTATGGGGAGTTAAATAGAAGAGAGGGAAAAGGCAAAAAAAAATTGGGTCTGGCTCCCCCAAAATTCATCTGTATTTTTACCCGCACTTTCCCAACCCTATTACGTGAATGAAACGCATCTATGCATAAAAATGTGTTAAACGCGACAGTGCTTTGTCATGAAAGGGACCACTTTGTTCAAAAGAAACACCAACACCGTCCAGAAACCGGGTATGGCCCGCCCAGCCTGAATTTCACATGTATAAAATTATAGACACTCTCGGACTATCAATTACGCAAAAGTGTCTGTGGTTTACTTTTGAGTTGCTCGTGAGAAAAAGTGAGGGATCCGGTTTTCTCCACTACCTGTATTCACAAGTTCTTTAACGCGAGTATCGCCATCAAGAGCAACAATTAAATACAATGGTATTACGATGGTAACCATGTATCGCTAGTGTGTACTGTCACTGTAAGCCCAATTGAGGTGGAAACCAAGTGCGAAAGAATATATTTATACTTGTTTAGATATGGGTGAAACCGTAACTTTATAACAAGTTTACTTTTGAGTTACATACCTTTACGCGTTTCTAAACATGGTGGCTCGAGATTTGGTTACTTTTAAAGGTCGAATGATGTAATTATAGTCTAGTCCATAGTGTATATACACTAAAATGGGGTATCCGATTGGCTCATTGAGAACAACGCGGAACTCCACGACGTTCCTTGATCCATAGGATGGATTCGCACAGGGGGAGAAAAACCTTATTGCTGTGGGAATGAAAGGACACAAATTGTTTACCAAACAAGAGTAGTAGTAGTTTATGTAAAAATGTCGACAAAAAAGGTGATAGAGGCTTTATATCTTCCATCACCTTTTTTTTAAAAGTAATATTTATTGATCAATGATATATTTTTTTTTTGTTGTTGTGAAATGGAATGGATGATGAAGTTGGTTATCTAAGAGAAAATTTACAAAGCGGCAGCATCAACCTTGGCAGCATAAGCCAAAAGATCAATAACACGGTTAGTGTGTACGTTGACACATGTGAGTAATCAATGGAAAACACGCTCTACAAACAAATCTTACCTGTAACCGAATTCGTTATCGTACCAAGAGACGAGCTTGACGAACTTGTCGTTAAGAGCAATACCGGCAGCAGCATCGAAGATGGAAGACTAGAGAAGAAATATCAGTATCATGTAAGGGAAATAACGCTCAATTCAAAATAACTTACAGCGGGGCAAGAGACGAAATCTTGAGAGACGACAGCATCTTCAGTGTATTCCAAACGTACACACTTACCAAACAAGAGTAGTAGTAGTTTATGTAAAAATGTCGACAAAAAAGGTGATAGAGGCTTTATATCTTCCATCACCTTTTTTTTAAAAGTAATATTTATTGATCAATGATATTATTTTTTTTTTGTTGTTGTGAAATGGAATGGATGATGAAGTTGGTTATCTAAGAGAAAATTTACAAAGCGGCAGCATCAACCTTGGCAGCATAAGCCAAAAGATCAATAACACGGTTACTACAAAGATTGACACATGTGAGTAATCAATGGAAAACACGCTCTACAAACAAATCTTACCTGTAACCGAATTCGTTATCGTACCAAGAGACGAGCTTGACGAACTTGTCGTTAAGAGCAATACCGGCAGCAGCATCGAAGATGGAAGACTAGAGAAGAAATATCAGTATCATGTAAGGGAAATAACGCTCAATTCAAAATAACTTACAGCGGGGCAAGAGACGAAATCTTGAGAGACGACAGCATCTTCAGTGTATTCCAAGATACCAGCCTATAAACACAAAAAAAAAAACGAATGAGCATTTTTTTCAATTCAATTCTTTATCATGAGATAAAATAATTACCATGGAGGTCTCAGAGGCCTTCTTGATGACGGCCTTGATGTCATCGTAAGAGGCAGCCTTTTCCAAACGGACGGTGAGATCAACGACGGAAACATCGGGAGTGGGGACACGGAAAGCCATACCAGTGAGCTTACCGTTAAGTTCGGGGATGACCTTACCGACAGCCTTGGCAGCACCAGTGGAAGAGGGGATGATGTTGGCACCAGCACCACGACCACCTCTCCAGTCCTTGTTGGAGGGACCATCGACGGTCTTTTGGGTAGCAGTAGTAGCGTGGACGGTGGTCATCAAACCTTCAACAATACCAAAGTTGTCGTTAATGACCTTGGCAAGGGGAGCCAAACAGTTAGTGGTACAAGAGGCGTTGGAGATAACCTTGAGGTCAGCAGTGTACTTTTCGAGGTTGACACCACAGACGAACATAGGAGCATCAGCGGAGGGGGCAGAGATGATGACCTTCTTGGCACCACCGGTCAAGTGAGAAGAGGCGGCATCAATGGTGGTGAAGACACCAGTGGATTCGACAACGTAGTAGGCTTCGGCCTTACCCCAAGGGATTTGAGCGGGGTCACGTTCAGAGAAGACAGAGATCTCCTTACCGTTGACAACGAGCTTACCGTCCTTGGCTTCAACGGTACCGTTGAAACGACCGTGAACGGAATCGTACTTGAACATGTAAACCATATAGTCAAGGGGAATGAAAGGATCGTTGATGGCAACAACTTGAACTTCGGGGTTAGCGAGAGAAGCACGGAGGACAATACGACCAATACGACCGAAACTACATACATAGAATGTCAATGATTGACAACACTGAAAACACACACATCATCACACAACTTACCCGTTAATACCAACTTGAGTGACCATTTTTAATAAAGATATATAGAATAAATATTAAAGAAAAAAAAACAAGAAGAAGAGAAAAACGCGTCAATTGAAAATACCTGGCTCTTTTATACCTTTTTGTAATCAAGATAAAATCATCCACTTTCTATAATTATATGGAGACAGACGTCTGTACGACAATGATTACAAGACAGACAACATCGCTCGCTCACAAAAAGTTACACGCTAAAATTAAAATCGCTTCCCAGTCCCTAAAAAATTTTTAATTGTGACTCAGAATCTTCCCCAGAGCGACTAATGAAAAAGGAAGGAAGGTATGGCAGTAATCAGTTTCAAAAAACCTTAAATTTTCTCTTCTCAATGCACCGTACCCTTTCATGCCTGGTTACTACCGCAATAATTTTTCCTTTGGGTATAGCAACTTTTTCGTTATCGTCCTAGATAATTAAGATAAAAAAAAATATCATATGAAGAAGTTTGGATTATTAATATGATAAAAAAACGTCAGGAGCACGCGACTTGGAAAAATTAATATGGAGAACGACGCACAATCAAAAAGATCTTTACATATTCCAGCTGAGAGAGAAGACATAAAAAAAAAAAATCCTTATCTAATACAGACATCATTCGCCAGATTTTATTATTTACCAGAAAGATAATTATTTTTTTGGCGGTGGTCATTTGTTTGTGTAATGATTGATTGTTATCTATGATCATCTCTTCTCTTTTTCACCTTCTTTCTACTAGTTCTTTCATACGGGCCAATGAATTCAAAAAGAATTGATGCGTAGCTTATACGCGAAGAATCCAGATTTGAATGCGTCATGCCTGGTTACTACCGCAATAATTTTTCCTTTGGGTATAGCAACTTTTTCGTTATCGTCCTAGATAATTAAGATAAAAAAAAACTATCATATGAAGAAGTTTGGATTATTAATATGATAAAAAAACGTCAGGAGCACGCGACTTGGAAAAATTAATATGGAGAACGACGCACAATCAAAAAGATCTTTACATATTCCAGCTGAGAGAGAAGACATTAAAAAAAAAAAAATCCTTATCTAATACAGACATCATTCGCCAGATTTTATTATTTACCAGAAAGATAATTATTTTTTTGGCGGTGGTCATTTGTTTGTGTAATGATTGATTGTTATCTATGATCATCTCTTCTCTTTTTCACCTTCTTTCTACTAGTTCTTTCATACGGGCCAATGAATTCAAAAAGAATTGATGCGTAGCTTATACGCGAAGAATCCAGATTTGAATGCGTTTTTAAAGGTGCAGTGTAACCAAATTACTTTAATAGAAATTTGTCATGGGAATACCACTTAAAACTATAAATCAAGTATCGCTCGTCCTCTGGTTGAGGGTTGTTCTGTTAGTTGGTACCTTTGCATGTATTAAACAAGAGAGTGAGGAGAAAAAAAAGTAAAAGTGCCACCAAACATGATTCCTCAGAAACGTTATTAGCTCTTTACTGTTTATTACCAAATGACGATACAAAGTCAGCTTTCTTTTATGCTAGAATGACTTTTTTTTTTTTCATTGCTTAAATACACATTGCTTCATTCTTTGCTTTCTCTCTCTTCCCTTTTCCTGACTTTTTCTTTTTACTTCTGTTCTTTTCTATTGCCCTCGCTCTCTTCTCTCTTTTATTTTGTTCGTAATTGTATATTCTGCCAAGATAACTTGATATCATAACTCTATTTTTGGTAGAATTAAGCAATCTTTGTCTTTTTCGCATAAATTTCAGACAGAAAGGTTACAAATTATATGTCTACCTCGTTTTACGATTTGGTCATGGCTACAAGACAAAAATGCTCCAAAATGATGACAGTAACAGCGGTTACTGCCGGTAACTGCGGCAAGGAAAATAACTATTGCCTATTACATAAAGTTTATTATACAACCACTTGGTGTCCTCACTGTGGATCCAATCTATGTAAGTTAGAACCCTTTTCATCAGTAATATCCATACCAATTCTTAAATGTTATTTTTCAGAATCTAGATGCATCACACACGAAAAAAAAAAACGAAAAAAACTCCCCACATAGGCCAAAAACAAAATAACTACTCACACACAAACGCATCTACCAAAAAACTAAAAGTATAACAAGTTCCAGCAAAAATTAAGCCCTCTATAACGTACATCCGTATCTTCTTCTTTCATATTTCTTTACCTCTATGTAATATATTCACAGAATCATCTTTTAATATCTAAATATAATCCTCGATATATAGTTTACCACGATAACCCAATCCCATGACACACACACACATACGTACAAAAAAAAATGTAACTTTCTTGTCACCATCCTTCCCTTTTTCATAACTTTAATAACAACACCTTATGACTTTTTGTCGGTTTATCCGAGCATTATGTAGCAATCTTGTCACACACTCTTGTTTACGATGCTAAAATCTTTGCTCATTTCCATTATGATGGGTTTTAGCGCACAGTCGTCTTGAACTTTAAAATACGGCTTTGCTATATTTATACTTTTTACGCAGTTAATTTAGGCATCGTCTATTTATAAAAGAAATACTACAGCCTTGTGGGTTACATAATTGTGTTTGCCAATTACTTGTCAGGTGAATCAAGTATGTATGTGGATATTGATCTTTATACACGGAACGTTAGATTATCATTAGTAAACAAGTATGTAGGGAATACTCCATAATGTATGTATGTACTGCGATTTAAGATTTACGTACATACATACGTAGTCAATAACTCTTTTTTTTTCCTTTTCCCTCTTTTCTTACTACGTAACTGCTGCGCCTTACTGTTTAGTCTTAGACACCTCATAGTCTTCCTTTATGTATGTTATCAAAGCGATTAATTTTACACATTGTTTCGTGTATGAGACAGAAAGTTTAAACTTGCTTGATGTGTATCACAGTAGCACCAAATACCTGTATCATCAGGTTCTTTCTGAGCTTAGTCTACCTATGATTCAAAACTATAATTTCTGAGCCAAAGTTGTTAGAATGATAGATGTTGTAAGCGAGGAAAAGAATGTTTTGATATCTGGGATGAGCTGAACCTATAGTCACTATACGGTGGTGCTCATCAAACATTTCATTCAATGTTTTTTGCTTTACTGAAAGAAAGTGGGAATGCAATACGTACGTACATAGCTTTTCTTGATTTACTACTGCCAAAAAAAAACTTGAATGCAATCACCAGATATGTATCAAGCCATTGCATTCCTAAATTTTTTTTTTTTTTTCGACCTGAACTATCATAGCTCAAATGTTCTGCTGTACCCTGAAAATTTTTTATAATTTCTGTTCTACACAACTTTACGTAGTTATTTTTGAGGAGGAAGAAAAGACAAATCCCGTTCGTATATATATAATATACAATTGGAAAAGACGGTTAGACTATGTTTCTCTGTTGCACAATTCACGGTACAATATGTAGAGCTTTATCCGTAAACCACCCACTGATTTTGAGTTTATATAACAATTTCATGCAAAGCTAGCTCATTATCTTCCACGGTCTCATAGCCATTCTCTTAAATGATTACTTTTGAGCTCCTTTGCTTACGATTTTCTTCCACCTCAGAGTTTGACACATCGAAAGAATACCCTGTACATACTTCATTTTCACATACTGTATTTTAACCCAGCTTTCAGACCTTTCAAAAAAATCTTCAGACGGTCTCAAATTTTGATTGGACGAAATCATCTTTTTGCTCGGACCTTCTCAGGTTCCAAATCCGGATCAAGCCATATATCTTTTAGAAATGATCGTGATGATATCTGTTCTTTATTTACAAATGAAATAAATAAAGTAGTTTACTTTAAACCTATTTCTTTAGCGAGCTATCTATCACAGATTATCTTAAAGTAATTGAACCTTCTATTACAGTCCTCTGGAGTGACTTTACCAACAATGACCTTTGTTATGCGAGGGCTTACGGTTTCAACGCTACATGAAGGATTTTTGCTAAAAGCAAAGCTTCAAACCTGAGAAGAGATCGATGAATAATAAAGGCTTTGCCAATATCTTTCAAGAATCATCTCATATCATACTTTTACTATTGAATGAGCACCACACGTACACGCTAACGCCGTATAATTTATTGAAATGAGCTTTAAAATGATTTACTTGCAATAAACCTGAAAATGATTTATTTGATCACAAAATCCAATGTCTTGATTTTTTTTCTTTTTCTTTCTTTTTATTCCCTTTTCTCTTCTGTGGTTCGCTTTAAAGCTTTTCTATATTTTCGCAAAAAAATAACAATAATAAATACCTATTATCAAATGTCTAAGGATCCTGGTAGTGAGAAGAAAAAGGTAAAATGGTATATATTCAAATGTAATCTTAAGAGCATACACTTAAATGTTTAAAGTTGGAAAAGAGAATATCTACAATCAAAACTTCAATACAAAATATAGAATGGAAAAAGGATTACAAGGAGAATTTGCACGAATTGGTGCTCAAAGTAAACTTGTTGGTCACCCACGCTTACGCCTTCTCGAAATACATATTCATAAAAGAGCTGGAAACCGATCCCACTTTCGACCTGAACAGTTCTATTTCAAGCAAATTTTTTACGGAAGTATTCATTACGCTGACCAATACAAAACAGCTCGTAAATCGAGTTAACCCTGAAACAGCAATCATACGTACTTTATTATGGAAACATAGAGAAGACTACTTGAGACATTCTAAATTCAGGCCTCCCTCTTTCTCGTATGCGCAGCAAAACGCCCTTTATGAAGCGCAAAAAATCTTCACCGCATACACTAACAACATATCTGGTAATTTTGGCAACATTTTACGCAAGTTTATAAACAAGCTTTTAAGAAAAGAAGAGAGAGTGAAGGAACTCAAACTGCGTATGGAGAAATCAAACTATTCTAAAAAACAAATCGACAACATGATTAGAACAACAATCACAAACGTTTGTACCAAGGTGAAGCTGTCTATTTCGAAAAAAGATATCAATCAGATTCCAAAGGATTTTCTTACGGAAGACAAATTGAAATTGCTTCAGGAGTTTATTAGTGCGTACCCTCTCAACTATCAATTTGACAAAGATTCCATCTATTACGATGTGAAAAGTAGACCAGAGAATCACTTCAAACCTTTTTTCGTTTTGTCAAAACTCTGCGAACTTCATGATATCTCTGTTCCCGTTTGTTTTCCCTTGAGAAAAACCAATATCCCATGCCATATAACGATTGATACAAAGATCCTCAAGGAACAAATAATAAAGGCGCCAAAAAGTAAAGACAACAAGATGGAAGCCTGGGCTCGTGTCGTCAACTTGGGATGCAAGGCGTTCAAGGAGCAAGGACAAAAAGTATTTTGGTCAAATTTCAAGGAATGATTTTAACCGATGGCATATCTGTTTCGATAATCAAACAAAACTTCGAACCTGGTAAAGGATCGCTAGGTGGTAAAAGCTCCGTGGATAAAGTGGAAGAAACATCTACGTACGTTGAGGACGTTGATATCAGCAACACTGAAGGGAAATGTGTGCTCATAGATCCTGGGCGTCGGGATTTGATGTTCTGCATTCACGAAAATAGCACCCCCACAAATCCGCAGATGTTACGCTATACTCAAAACACAAGAGCATACGAAACTAAATCGCGTCATTATAGAAAAATTCGCCAGTCTCTCAAACCAGATGAAATTGAAACCCTTGAGCTTGAGCTGTCAAAGGTACCCTCCTCCACTGTGAACGTCAGCAAGTACGAAACATATTTACAAACGCGAGGCCGGGTTGATGAACTTCTGAAACGCTACTACTCTTGCGAATCACAAGCTGCTTATGATGCCTTCAGATTTGAGGATTACGGAGTAAGTCTCAAAGTAGATGAGAATTGTTGCTTGGTGTTCCAGGCTCAGCATAAAAGCAACAGTAGGAAGAGGAATGCAATGACGATAACATACATCAAAGGGTATTATCCTAGAAATAGGAATAACGATCACAATGATTCTGCGTACAATCTTGGTCTTGCCTTGATGGAGCCCCATTTCACAAATAGAATGACGGAAGAAGACAAAGTAGAGGCTCAAATGTTGGTGGAAAAGTTCTATGACAAGTCACTATCACTTAAAGAATTCGAAGATCTGTCATCTCTTATTTTAAAGAAGTTGCTATTAATCCCTTTCAGAAAACTCCGATTCTCCACGTATGTTAATGGAAGAAAGTCAGATCAGCTACTTGTAAAGAATATGCAAACAAAGTTCAACCAAGACGCAATCCTGATTTATGGTAACTGGTCCGCTGGAAATTCAAAGTATCATGAACCCGTAAGGGGAAAGGGTGTTCGGAGCCTTTTGAAAAAAGGTGGATTTAAGGTGCTCCTAATAGACGAATATAAAACCTCCACTTTCTGCCCACAGTGCAAGTTTTCCCCTTTGGAGAAATTTAAAAAGATAGATAATCCACGCAAGCATAATCGTCATAAAATGCCGCAAGTATTATGTCATGGACTTCTAAGGTACAAAACTTTTATTCATCTTACTCTGCCGGGGCTGACTAATTCATTTATTAGGTGTACAAACCGAAAATGTTTGGAGTCAAACATGAGACTGTGGAATCGCGATGTTGTTGGTGCTTTAAACTTTAGACACATACTAAATGAACTCAGAAGTAATAAGTCAAGGCCAGCTCGCTTTGTTCGATCACATGCCATTTCCACCGCCAGCGCAGCAAGTTCATCAAGTTCTTCAAGTTCATCATCTACTACCCCAAGCAAAAGAAAAGGCAAAGCCCTTCCAAACCAACCAACAACAAAAAAACAAAAATAATCCGCTCAGTTATCGCAAAAGCAAATTAATACAGTGGTAAGTTGAGTATAATCCAAGATAATTTTATTGGTAATTTGCTGTAAGCGTTCACTCTGTTTGAAACAAACCATCGACTTTGTCCATGATTGTCTTTCAATGCGTATGCAAAAGAAGCTTATATCGTCCAATCAAAATTTAAACTCGTCTGAAAATCTTACACTAATCGTCCTTAATTTAGGTTAAAACCCTGTAGAAGAGCAATCATGAATCAGTAACTAGACTAATTTGACCAAAATGTCTGCTATTTATAAAAGCTTTGTCATCTAAAGTTGTTACACCTCACCTTTGATGACTGGTATCCATGTGAGCTTATAAGACATTCTATCTCTGAATATGTAAGCATTCAGGAAGTTAATATATTATTGATCTCTTCTGAGTTTACGGAATGATAATTCAGAGATCTCAAACTTTTTATTCTCGATATTTTTGTATTCCTTATTATGTATGATGTCAATCGGTTATTTTGTCAAGTCGTATTCTCCGTCAAGTTGTGGCGATCAGATTAATCACCAGTAGGGACGACGGAACGGACATTGATAATTATTTGTCACCAAAGCAAAAATAGCGTGCATCTTGTGAAACCTGAAAAACAAAAAAAAAATGCAAAACGATCCACAAAGAGTAAGTTTTGCCTTTCTCTTTTTTCTCTCTCTCTAAAAATAATCTCCTTAGTACTTACTTGATAAATCCTCTCGTAATGGCTAATGATGACTTTTGTCATTTACCGTTTGAACTTGTGCTCAAAATTAGTGGATACCTGAGTTTCAGCGATGTTTGGTATCTTGGAACTTGTTCACGTCAAAGTCGGATTTTATCGTATCAAATCTTAAAGCAGCAATACGACATTGACTTAATACAGCCACGAGTCATCAACCCTTTTGGTCACTTAATTCATGCTGCAGTAGCTTATATTGGTCGCCACGGTGTAAACGACGATGGCTCTATTGAGGCTTCTGTTCTGCAGTCTGTAGCTAATCATATGGCGATCGCAATCTACGATCGTATACCAAGCAAAACTGGCAGAGCAATCAGTGTGTACGTTTTACTCGACAAGACTTTGGGCATCTTGTTGGATCACTGTTTGCAAGATCCCACACTTCAATTAGATTGCAAAGAGCAAGGAGATTACGACGAAAGTATAAATCAGATTATGTCCACTATCGACGAATCTATACCCAGAGAGACTGCTCAAAATTAGTGGATACCTGAGTTTCAGCGATGTTTGGTATCTTGGAACTTGTTCACGTCAAAGTCGGATTTTATCGTATCAAATCTTAAAGCAGCAATACGACATTGACTTAATACAGCCACGAGTCATCAACCCTTTTGGTCACTTAATTCATGCTGCAGTAGCTTATATTGGTCGCCACGGTGTAAACGACGATGGCTCTATTGAGGCTTCTGTTCTGCAGTCTGTAGCTAATCATATGGCGATCGCAATCTACGATCGTATACCAAGCAAAACTGGCAGAGCAATCTCGTTTGATTTTTTACTCGACAAGACTTTGGGCATCTTGTTGGATCACTGTTTGCAAGATCCCACACTTCAATTAGATTGCAAAGAGCAAGGAGATTACGACGAAAGTATAAATCAGATTATGTCCACTATCGACGAATCTATACCCAGAGAGACAGTTTCGGAGCAAGTAGATATTTATGCTATAGAGTCAACAGGAGTATTAATGGTGGACTTTTTATCGACGTTATACCAAACCATAAGCGCGCTATTTGATACGGAATTTGCGAATGATATACACCATCGACTTCTACTAAGTCATTTACATCGACTATTGGACGGAATCAAGCATAGGTATCACGTTTATCACTCCAATCTATCATCGTTTAGTGAAAGCACACCTACAGCGACAACGAGCAATAATTATTCTAGAAACTTTAAAATATTTATCAAATTTCTTTGTGTATTGATTCAAACAGAGCTAGTGACTGCAAAGGATGTCGAAGAATTTACATGCCAACACATCAACAAGTTTTTTATGACGCAGCCGTCCGATGTTTCATTCTCTACACAAGGTGGCTTCAAGATCGTCATGAGGAATACAAATCAAAATCTTGCTATTGTAAATACCGTATCGAAAAATAAACGACCAGCAATTTATTATCAGTGGAAGTTATGGCTACAAGAAACACAGTTTAGATTGAGTGTCTTACTGGATTTGATGCGCGCCCTCGTGCATAAAAACGCCACTTCGTCTCCACCCATCGAATTTAAACAATTCTCGATTTTATTAAAAGATGCAGTTTCAGCCTTAACTTTATCACAAGCAATAAACCAAAACAATGAACAATATGGCCAAATCATTTCCATTTAAATGCAACGACAGCAAACACATATAAAACTTCTTACAATATTATTTAGTTTTTATTTCATCAAAAAGCATACATGTATTCCCTTATTTTCCTTCACCTACTTTATGTACAAACTATCGTAATAAATAATTATTTATATTTCCTTTAATGAGTGAAATTTTAATGATACATATCGATCGTAAAAATTTGCCTATTGTAACAAAGAAGTCCACGTCTGCACGAATCGGTGAACACGAACGCATTGCATCATGGAGGAATTTGACATATAACGGACAATTAACAAGAGTGTATCTTGTGGTAGTGCCTTGAGCGTCACTTTGCTTCCAAAATAAAGTACTGTACAAGCGGTGGATAACGCATCAGCCAGGTAAGGTAGCTCGCAAGTATCACCTTCATCGAGTAAAAGTTTAATAACTTGAACAAAACCATACGCAGAGTTCATACAACTTCGCAAGCTTTTTTCGACTTGAGTCTTGGTTTTAGTTGTGGTAGAAGAAAAGTAATCTGCCCATTCACTATCCTTATCCTCTTCAAACTTGAATGCTGACATCATTTGATGTTGGTGGAAATGCAACATACCAGAAAAATATAATGCATGCAATCTAAGCGCAAGTCTGTCCTCAGTGTTGTATACATTGGAAAAATCCCTCTTATACAAGAACACTCTGAGGTATTTTGAGCGCCATTCATCTAGCTTCCGTTTTTTTAGCATCAGGTACAGACCTTTTATTCTATATTGAAGAAATATGTCCTCTATCATAACATCGCCATTGCAAGTAGGTGTCAATCTTAGGTTCTTTTTTGTAATAATGCTTGGATCAATTATAGGGTCACAGTCCTTTGCAAGACAGTAAGACCAATCTATTTCTGCCATCCAAAGTAATAAAGGCTGATAATGTCGTGATGCTTTTTCGATTTCCATGTGACGCCAAGCTAAGCTGAATAAGTTGCGAGCTTCTCCTTCTTGCCCTAGTAACAAAAGATACTGATGCATCAGAACTAGAGTTTCTATTGTACTGGAAGATGTCAGGTCGAATTCTAGTAGCTCAAACGCTGTATAGTACGCATCGGCTGCAAGATTGTTCAAAAACGAGTATATTCCATATTTTTCAGAGTGGGAAAGTATGGCATGTAAAGCAGCAAAAGCAAATATCGCACATGCGTGCGACTTGTCGAGTTTGTCGATTTGGATAGTTTTGCGAGCATTTTTTCTATGTAAGTAAGAACAACAACAGCTTGAAACACTCAATTCTGTTAGTGATTCAAATATAAAACTGGGATAGGTGGAAGTTAATGAGAGGTATAAATCGTCTTCGCCCGACGGTGTTGAGGAAGATGATAGGCTGAAAGTAGATGATGAGCGCCGACTAGATAGTTCTGTCAAGTTATCAGACATTGTGAAAGAGGAGGAACGTCTGCTAAGGAAAGACGACGAAATTGAATCCTGGGTTTCTTCGTTTTTCTGGAGTTCTTCTGGTGGGAGCTGATTTTTTAGCTCAATCAAAGTTGAGTACAACTCTCCTAACGTATGGATATTTGTCTCCATTTCAAAAATGGAACGCTTTCTTCCTGTTATTGTCCATCCTCCAGGTAAATACATTGGTGCCTTTTCTTCCTCTGGAGTAGGAAAGACAAGCTTATCAAATTGAAATTTATTTTTGTCGCACTGTCCCCTGGCTTCTTTGTGTTCAAAATGTTGTATAGGGTCGTTGTTGGTATCATCCGAATATAGTGCAAAGTAACTATTGCTGCGTTCTGTTTGATTATGGGGAAACTGAGTTTTAGGATCACCATGTGACGCTGAAAAATAACTTTGTTGTGAATCCTTTAAAACTATGTATGGTATTTTATCATTGTTAGTATCGCTGTCCTATAAATCGATAAATTTGCAATATAGATATTACCACAATAAGATTGACTTATATTTCTCTTTTCAGATGGCATCACAAAAGAAAACAAATAGAGAATGTGATAGAAGAGAGAAAGAGGGGAAGAGTGCAGGTGTGGGTTGCGTTTTATTGTTTACATTTTAGTTGGCTTAACTAACAATTATCGCGGTCACTCTTTACATTGTGATTGATTTACTTGAACTTTAAATATGAAACAAATGAAACTACTGCTATTGCAATTGCTGGAGAGTTGTACTCATCGCTTAAATCCACTTAAACCATCCATTCTCTTTTGCTCTTCGTACGAGGTGAAACTCGTTGTTTTTGTTGCTCTCTCCCTCTCATAAAAGTCTCCTCTTCCGCTTCGTACTCTTCTTCCGACAGTGATGGCGTCCCTAAGTTCTGCACGGGAATCACTCTCGTTCTGGCGTTTACTCCTTCCACCGTACTATCATCACTATCCAAATAACTAAACGGCTCGTCATCTAATTTAGAGATGCTAAGTGATGAAAAGTATTTGGTCAAGCCACTCTTTTTCTTTGTCGTTGGAGTCGCAAGTTTTGAAGACTAAACAAAGTTAAAGTTTAGTTCAAAATCAATGAGAATCTAAAAAAAATATTCATACCACCATAGTGCTTGCAGTGTTTGGCCCCACAGATAAATCTGGCATTGTTGCCGATGTTCTAATTTTCATTGGCTTTGTGTTATTTTTTTCAGCTTTTGATCTGTAAGAGGCTTGAGGAATTAAACAGCAAGAAATTAGTGTTATTCGTTTTAATTAAGAAATATTTATTCATACATTTTTTAGTTGATGATGAAGATGATTCAATTGGAGAGCTACTGTGATTTTTTATTTTAGATCCTCCAAGTATGTCTTCAATCAAATTGAGGTCTGTGACCCTGTATACATTGGCTTCTTTTTCATCCACACTTCGAAGGATAACGGTGATATCTAGTGGTACATCGATAACAATGATCTTTTCAGGGTTGCTTTTGACAGAAGCGGGTATAATCATAGGTCGTGAATCCGAAGATGTTGAGAATTTACTCAGATTATTGGAGGAAGAGCGACGAATTTTTTCTCTGAGCTCGGAAAGCCCAACCTCATCATCTGTTCCACGATCCTCGTAAAAGTGTTGTAGTGTTTCTCTTTGTTTCGGGTGAATGTGTGATGAATGATAATAGTTACTTGGCTTGAGTCTATTAATCCATTTTCTGGTTCTTGAAAAAGAATCCTCAGGAGATTTGTTGTAATATGCTCTTGAGGATGGAGGTGATGATGGGGGTTTGTAGTGTCTGCGTGGTTCTATATATTCGTTATATGGGAGATGATGAGATTTATGATACTGCTGTGGAGGAGGAGGTGGTGGGTGTACACGGTTGCCATGATGGTGAGAACAGGATGGACGCTGTTTATGATTATAACTCGGTCGTTGTTGATAGTACTGAGGTTGTTCTGGGTACCTTGCGTCCGCCATATAATCTGAATGTTTTCTTATGACTCTTCTCGTGGATTTTATTAAATCTTCGAGAGCTTCATCTTGACGAGCGATGGCCCAGGACATATTTGGCTGGAGGTCATATCCATAAGAATTACTTTTGTACATTTTGGGTGGTATATTTATTTTAAACAAAGTTAAAAAAGGGGAAAGATGAAAAATACTAAGAAATATATCGATATTGGTAATTTGACTAAAGGTATTTGACAAAAATTCTCCTATTATTTACGACCTAAATAACCAGCAAGAGGACTTTTACCTCTTGGGCGGTCTCTACTGCCGATAAGTGGCGATTTTACACTGGATTGATCGTATGTCTGCTGTCTAGCAGAGGTACTATTGTAAGTGTTATCGCTGCTATCCGAATTGAAGGAATTTCGACGATTGTTGTTGGAGAATTGTCGACTCATCGTATTTGCAGGAGGAAATCGAAGTTTACGGCCACCATCCTCTTCATCTTCGTGGCGGGAAGGCAGTGGAGACTTGGCTCTATTAAAGTTTGTTTGCTAATTTGTCAAATGTTAGATCCAGATTTATGAACTAATAAATGTGAAAAAGTTTGTTACCTTCTTTTCTCGACCATTAATGTCACCGTTTTCTTCGGAAAGATCAAGATTAGCCAACCTCTTAAGTTTAGATATTTGATTGAGAAGAGGTTCCAAATCATCAGCTAAATTTGCAACGCTTTCTCGTCGAGCCCTAGCAATATCTTCTGAAACTCGGTTGTATTCGGATTTAACAGATCTTAATTCTTTATGCTGTTCATCAATTTCATGCTCCAGATCTTGACTCATTTTCTTCATCTCATTGATGCTTATCTTTAGTTTCTCTTTTTCTTCTTCAAGTCTTGCAATTTCTGAACGTAATGCTTGATTTAAACCAGATAATTTGCCATGAAGTTCAACCACACTATGAATAGATTTTTGTTGATCCACATCAGAGTCGACTCGTGTACCTGGGTTGTGTTCTAAAGCTTTGATGACTAATCCCTCGAGCATTTCATACATCACACCAGTAAACTCGTGAAGATCACTATGCATCTTTTCCATCGATTTGTCGAAATAACCACGAGCATTCTCTTCATAGCGTTGCATTTTCTTTTCGGCGCTCTCTCTTTCACTTTTGTTTTGATCTTGCAATGCCAGCACTTCCTCCAATTGTGCCTTTGAAGCACCTTTAACAGCACGGCGAATTGTTTCTTCCATACCAGATGGATTGTCACCGTAACGACTTAATACACGAAGTGCACGTTCCATAAATCTTTCGGTGTTTTTAACAAAGCCATACAATTGAGCTAATTTGTCGTCATCGGAGATAGAAGCTTGAGGGCCAACGCTATTATTCTCCATACCGTTACTTGATGGCCAAGAAGTGGGACCGTTTAAGGTAGAAAGACGTTCTTCAGTGATGTTTAACCTTTCAACAACATCTTCTAATTGCTGTGAAAGTGCAGGTAAATCTGGAATGGAGGAGTTTTCGATATCCTTGGTGATCAATTGCAAATAGTTTCCAATAGCTTTGATATTTTTGCCTTGTTCTTCTTGACAGTCCTCTTGGTTCTTCTGTAATTCATTAAGGGCTCTTTCAATTGTATCCGTGATTTTATCATGAAGACGGCTGATATCAGAAGGAACAGAGGGGAGAGCGCGGTTTTGAAGGAGATTGGACTCTATAGTGGTAATTGTAGAATTATGAATTTCACGAGATTCCTCTATCCAATCGGCTAATTGTTTTTGTTGAGAGGTGACGGCCTTGTACAATGGATTGTCTTCTTCATTTGGTGGGGTATTGGGAATATCAGATAAAGAAGAGGCTGTTGAGCCAGTAGAGGAAGTTTCCATAATAGTGGAAGAGAGACGGGATTGGCCAATTTGGAGATTTTCTACCATTTCAATCAAAATATCAAACTTTTCTGTGAGTGATGGCATTTTCTTTTCGCTATCATCTTCATTATCTTTATCAGCGGAGACACCCAGTAATTCTTCTTTCAAGTCAGTAACGTCACCACGAAGTAATTCAAACAAATGTTTTTGGTTAGAGTTTTTCATATCTCCATCTTGCTTTTCATTTTCCAAGAATCGAACAATGTCGGCCTGAAGCTCTGACCAATTTGATTTGGCGCTGTCTAAGGTATCACACAACTTCATAACATTTGCTTTGATATCCATAAGGGGGCCATCCGAGGAGCTTTTGATTTGATCACGTAATATTTGTAAATTGAACTTGACATCCGAAATAGTTTCCTTGATTGAGTCCGAAGTATTGTCATTGTGAGAGGCAGAAGAGCTCATGTTTCTAAAACTGTATAAATCGTTCTCATTCTTCTTGACCGAGTGTTTTTGCTGATGTTCCAGTTCGTCTACTCGATTGCGCCATTTACGGACTTCGATTTGCAGAGACTCGATCTTGTTTTGTTGTCTTTCTTCTGCACCATCATGATCAAATCTAGTCTTGTTTTCCAGCTCGGTATACTTGTTGCGCCATTGCAGTGCTTCACGTTCGAAAATCTCACATTTGGTCTCTAAAGTTTGTCTTTGACGATCAAGTTCATTATTCAACTCTTCTTGCTGTGCTTGGTGCTCTTGTTGACTTGCTCGTTCTTTCTTTGCAAAAGCTTCTTTCAATTCAGATTCTCTGTTTTGCAACTCTTGTTGGTAAAATCGATCTTTCTTATTCATAGCTTCCTTCAACGAAGCAATTTCTTCTTTCAGCGAATTGTTTTCTGCATCTAGCTCTTCTGCCACATCGCGAAGACTGCGGTTCATTTGTTCTGAGTTTTGTATACGAGAAGTCAGCTCGTTTTGTGTGGCGATGGATACCTTGCCCATGATAGATGTGAGTGACTCAATCCAGTCTTTTCTTGAAAGCATATCGTCTGTTGCAAGAATAACATCGTCTCTTTTGATCAACATACGTATCTCCCATTTTATGCCTTGCTTATAATCTTGAGCTCTCGGGGAAACTTCAAGTACCTCACTCATATCATACGTTTGTATATGGTTTGTGCACTACGGTAAACTCAATTTAGTTATACGTGAGTCTTACAGCGAGTCTTATGTGATTCGAACCTTGGCATCTTTGTATAAATATAGCCCGCCTGGCTTTACTGCGTTCCCGTGTTTGGCAACACCATAAACAGGCTTCCATTGCTATATATAGAAATTCTCAATTTAGAAACTTGAAAATAAAGAAATGCGAACCACAGCGATCTTACCATGAGTCCATTTTTTTTGTACAGCCAACCCTCTCTAACAATCTAAAAAATACCGTAAGTCTTTCACACCATTTAGAAAAAGCTATTTGCTCGTACCTTAAATTCTTGTGAGCCAATTGGAGATGAATGATAAAACCCTGGTGTTTGTGCAGACACTGACATGATTGATCCGCCAGAGCCTATGTATTCTGAATTTTAACATAACTCATCCCATATTTCTCTGGCCATCAACTTACCTCTATTAATGCTGGGTGATCTCGCACGGATATCTTGAATTACTACCATTCTCTCTTCTTCTACATCATCTCCTTCTTCTTCGTCATCCACAACCTCACTTTCGTCACCAAAAACAACCTCCATTTCGTTGTTGTTTTTGTGAGGAACAGTATAATGCTTCATGGTCATCAAATTATCATTGCTTCTTATTGCAGATTTTGTGGGCAGAGGGGAGACAGAACGGCTTGTTGGTTTTGTATCTTGCTGTTGCATAAGCCATTGATGATGTTGCTGAAGTGCAGCAACTGATTGACCACTGGTGGTGGGTAAAGGTCTGCGACCGTATTTATTTTGTTGTTGTCTTGTACTTCCTTCATCATCAGTTACATGGTTTGGGCTTATTGCGCGCTTAGGATCACCATTACGCCAGTCATTTCTGGAGAGTAAATTTTTTTGCCTAGTAGAGTTATACATAAATTATATTTTCGAGTTGAACGAATATAAGAAAGAAGAAGAGATGAAGATAAAGAAAGAGTGTTTTCAATAAATACCTGACTGAAAATGGGATGAGCCAAAATAACAATCAATTGCATTTCCTTTTTGAGAACAAAAAATAACAAATAGAAAATAGGCCTTCATTCTGAGTCAAGACTGAACTGCACTGATAAAGGGACTACAGACATTACAAACAAAAATACATATATATAAAAAAGATGAAACAGCTCGAATGTTTTCATAAGTAAAATTTATCTATAGAGAAGTTCGAGTGCTTACATATTAAAGAAAGGGGGGCTTTATCCATGGAAATTTTTTTACCACCTAAATACACAGATTTTTTTTCGGGTAATGAAATAATCAAAATGGTGAGCCTCTTCCTGACTAGACGTGATTGTTCAGTCAATGATATGTAAATCACTCTCTGGGCTCTTTCGTGTAAACTAGCTTATATTTTTATGAATATTGACTGCAAATGTGTTTCTTTCTGCTCTGCTTTTCCTCTTTCATATTTCATCTATCATGAACGTTTGCATATCATATTTGTTCCCTACATCAAGTGTATTCTGGATAAATTCAGTGGTGTACGCGATTCAAGACTTCTTCTCCAATGTCGTATGGGAGCTCTTTCTTTTTGCATTTTTTGCCTTTTTAAAAAGGCAGTGATCGAAGACTTTGGGTAATAAACATCACCTAAGGGGGAAAGATTTTCACGTATGAGGCCACCCTTTTGTATCTAGCCACCCTTCGACAAAACGGCAGCTTTCCCCCTATTTTAGTGGAAATTCAACATACAGTTGACAACTATTTTATTTCAAGACTTTAGTCTTACGCCATTTCTCTCTATCAGCAATGACCACCCTTTTCTTCCTCAATACTCTCGTCAATCATGAGCCGATATGTGTTATTTTGTAGCCGGCAGCTCGATAGAAACAAGCTTGGGATTTCCTCTTTCTCCTTTTGTTGCTTTGTCAACATTTTTTATCAGTCAACACCCTTCGATTTCTGTGAATCCTTTCCGCAATGATCCTACAATCCTGTTATTGTACTCTATTGCCGCACGCGTGTTGCAAGAACAAATGGATGAAAGTACAAAGACCAGAAAAGATTTGTTGCTGGTTTATGCAAATACGGAAAATGTTTTAAGGAGGCAATATCAGTGTTATCAGAAGAAATCCCAGATGTTGAAAAATGCAAGAAAACTCAAAAACAATGGTAAACTACCACCTGCAGCGTTAAAAAGAAAATATGAGTTCATCTCATTAAAAGAGGCTCCCAATACATACCAACATCAACACTGACACCAACATCAGCACCAGCACCAGCACCAGCAACAATACCAACACCAGCACAATTAGCAGCTGGAGATATTCAGAGGACTGCCTTTCCAAGCTGAATGATACCGGCTTTTAACCCAGCTTCCAGATGTCAACAAAATATATTCAGATGTTATCAAAATTTTGATTGGACAAAGTCAGTTTTTTATTCAGACCTTCGTCGTAAATCTTTCAGAAATGTTCATATACAAAAATTCATTTTATTTCAAACCTATTTCTTTAGCAAGATATCTATCCCGCAATATATCAGAATTTTTGAACCATCTCTTACAGTCCTCTGCAGTGACTTTATTGATGACCTTTGCTTTGCTAGGGGTTGCGGTATCAACGTTGTACACAAGATTTCCGCTAAATATAAAGCTTCAAACCTGAAAAGAAATCCATGGGTAATGAAGGCCGTTTCACTATAATAATGTGATACAGGACATCAGAGTACAATGTGTTATATTTTATGCACCATATAGTTTAGCTTTGTGTACTAAACCCTGATGAAGGCGGCCTAACCAATTCTTTCCAATCCAACATGGTGATCTATGCACTTCGTATAAATCTATAGCTGGCTTGTGCATCATGTACATATAGCATGGCGTTTTGCACTGATTTGACTGCTTTGATGCTTGTTTAGCACTGGTTGATATATTAAATACACGCTTAGCACTGATTGATATATTGGCCATATACTACATCATATACTTCTTAATCGCGTTTTTTTTTTTACTTTTTTCTTTTTTCTTTTTCTTTGCATCTCGTTATTGTTGACATACGTATATATCTAAACATCTCTTACTATCATCTATACACGCCCACATATACAAACATTCTCTACATAACATCTTTTAGTATTATACGTTCACATATAAACACACATTCCAATATCCTCTATAACTGAATGTATAAATCATTGATTTTAAACAAAATTGAACAAGTCCGGACAGGTATGTATAAAGTATACAGCAATTGAAGTCTACTCTTAAGTAGTCTCATCTATTAATTACGCCTAGGTGAGAAGCCGCGGCCTGCATGCAAAGATTGCCAAGTAGTCGGGCATTACAATAAAAAATATTACAAATGTAAATTTTATAAGGAAGAGAGATCTGATGATGGTGAGTTGAATACAAAAAAAAAAAAAAAAACTTCATGTTATTGAATTCTTTGTATAGTTGGGACTAGCGGAAAGCGACAAAGTTTCCAAGTAAAACAAGACAAGAGAGATGCCAAAAAGCAACGGGTAGACATTGATCAAAACGCCACTTGTGCTAGCTGTAAACGCAGAGGCCACAAGTCATCGCGTTCTCCTAAATGTCCTGATCACAAAGCATCAAAGTTGGAAGTGATGGCTGATAATTTGGGGGAAGGGTTTCAAATGTTCACAAGAAAGATTCCACTTGATAATTGTGTTAAAGAGCAATATAAAAGTGTACTAAAAAATCGGATACTCTCTGCTAGTGAAGACGTCCGACAACTACTTTTTAGAGCACAACTCTTTGTAAACCACTACATCCTTCTTCATTGCAATGATAATATTCCAAAATGCATTTTTCAACAGAATTTCTGGTATTTTATGTGCCAGTTGATAAACAACAAACGCATTACCAACTCAAAAGATATTCCGTCTGGCTTGCTTGACGATTGGAATAATTTTAGAAGACAACACCCTGCCGTGCTCTATCCAATACAGCTGGCTAGTGGCAATAGCCAATGCGTGACAGAAGCTTGTATCCAAGTAGCTACAACTTACTTGAATGCTATAGTTGAAACTTTTGAAAAGAGAGTATTGTCTTACCTTTACTACCTGATTCAAAATATTTGTGTGGTACGTATGTTAATTTTTAATTCATGCAATATGAAATCTCACCCTACTATGAATCATATGTAGTCTATGAAGCCTGAACAAGTGAAGCTTATTGTGGAAGAGTATTGCTACCAGTATGTTTGCCGAGGTGAACCTAAATGGCCCACCAGTATTGACCTGTCGGAAGAAAACAAACTGAGGATTATAGACCACTGCAATACATTGCGCAACCTCTCTGATGAATCCATCTCCTTGAAAAGCCTTTCTGCTTCCCCAGGCAATTATGTTCGCTGGTTCTCGTATATCCTCTCGGTTTACGAGGAAGATCATAGAGCGCATTCCTTGTATGACGTAAGACGGCTTCCATTGCCGAAAAGGTTCAGCATCACGCCCGTTCCATCCTTTCGGTGTAAATTTGTCACTGTATCCGCAAATGCTCTATCCTCCTTTATCAAAGGGACTCGTCCAACAGGTTACGAAGGTCAACTTGAACTTTTTTATCGCGTGTTTGATTTTACTAAATTACGCTTCAAAGAGTAAGTTCGCCTACAGCAATATATCAGTTTAATAAAACTAACATTATCCCGACAATATAGTATTTCTGAGTTGAAACCAGGTGGTGATAACACCGTTTTATTTAACAACATCGTAAGATCTGACGGATTTGCAGTGGATTTCGTCTTCTGCAGAAAGAAGCAAGAATCTGTGATTGGTGCTCATGACTTGAGGCTTGACGATTTTTCTTATGACGAAATTGAAAGTGTTTACAGACCTGCGTTTATCGATCCTGGCCGGAAATCAGTTTTCACCGCTGCTGTTGGTTTGGGAGATAATCACCAAGTACGGCGATGCAGCACCAAAGAGTACTATGATTTGACAGGCTCTACAAAGTATGCAATCAAATTGCAGAAATTAAAGAATGAAGCTGGTATAACACCTATTGAAACAAATACTCCCACAGCCAAAACTTGCCTTGCTTCAGTATACGATACATATGTAACTTATATGTTACTCCACCGACAAGTATTGTTTAATTTCTATGGTTATCAGAAAGCCAAAGATAGATTTTACTTATATCAAGGTCGCCAGAAGGCACCTCAGATAATGGTAAATATGCTAGTAAATGGAAGTAAGAAGTATAATAAAAGAAGAAGAAGCAAGAAAAAGAAAAAAGAAAAGAAAAAGAGAAAGAGACAAATGAAGCAACAGAATATGGTTATCCCTCAAACAGTAGCCAAGTAAGTTGTCAGATGGTATTTAATTTCCACAAGTTAACGTGCTTTGTTAATATGTAGAAAAAAATGGCGGCCTGCCAAATTTGAGCAAGATATGCGCAAGGTCCCTTTGATTATCTTCGGTGATGGCATGTTTGGGAAAGATTCTGTGAAGCTTAAAGGGAATAGAACTGGTGTTACGGGTGTGCTTTGGAGAGCAATAAAGAAGAGAGAGAGGGAAGGTGACCTGCTAGCTATCACTATCGATGAATTCAAGACGTCTAGGATATGCTATAAATGCTACGATGACTCGTTGGAGAAGGTAGACAACGTTAGAGGCGTGGGTGTTCTTGGATGCAAAAACTGTCAAACACTCTGGCAACGCGACGTTAATGCTGCCAAAAACATGCAGCTTATTTCTTCGTACATTTGGAATGGCCTTGATCGTCCTATCATGTTTTGTCGAAGATCAACAGCAACCTCGTAAGCCAATTTTTTTTTCTTCACCGTAATAAAAACGGGTTTCCCTCACGGGATTTGGAAGTTTACAGGTAAGTAAACATCTAAAAATATTTTTGATTCGTCCAAAAAAAGAACTAAAATCGTTTGAATGTAAAGTAGAAATACTGTAATACATCCATTTCATGGTAGCTTGTGTGTGGGGATGGTCGGGGCATAAAAAAACTATACCAAATGGACTACACTGAAGTCTAGCTACTATAGATGAAAAAGAAAAATATATTAAATAAAATACGTACTTGCTTTTTGAGCTTCGTACCGGATTCAAAGCCATTATGACTAACATATGGAGACATAAGAAAGAAATGTCAGTCACTACAAATATGACTCGGATTACTGGTCTTGGACACCATCTATAAATGTTATCATCTGGAATTAAGGAAATTTACGATGAGATCGTGTTTCACCTTTTTAGGTGTAGAAAATTCATTTCTGTATTTGGGGTGTTGTTGGAATGCTGTCGGAATGTCAACTTTAGAACAAAAAGAAGTCTTACGCGTATAGATTTCAGGCTGTCCCCTTGCAGCCGAAAAATTATGAATCAATGGCTTAGAGGCTTATTGTCACGCTTTAATCAGGCTCATGTACCATCCAGTTACGATAATTTCAACAAAAACCAACTGATTCAAAGGATTCAATCCCTTGAAAATCAATTGAGCCGAGCCAAATATAATGACACTCTTCGATTAAAGAAACAACCCGAGCGAAAACCTTTCGACATTAACCAATACGGGCAACGACGAATTGCTTTAAAGGTGGCATACTTGGGTTGGAATTATTCTGGATTTGCTTCCCAAGGAGAAGAGTTGTTAGTGCCGACTGTGGAAGATCAACTCTTTAAAGCTATGACATCGTGTAAGCTAATCGCTCATCGGGACAACTGTCAATTTACCCGGTGCGGTAGAACTGATAAAGGTGTTAGTGGACTCGGCCAAGTAGTCGCATTAAACGTGCGTAGTCACCGTAGCAAAACCGATGAAAATGTGGAGCCTTTGCCGTACATTGAAATTATTAATCGCTTACTTCCTGACGATATACGTGTCTTAGCGTGGGCACCAGTGAAACCAGAATTTAATGCGCGATTTGATTGTAAATCAAGAACATACAAATATTTTTTTGAAAGAGGTCGATTGGATTTGGATTTGATGAGAAGGGCAGCCACGTACATGTTGGGCTCGCATGATTTTAGGAACTTTTGTCGACTTGACCCTTCGAAAAATATAAATAATTACGAAAGAACTGTTCTATCTTTGACAATTAGAAATGTTACCCAAGATTTTTGTGAAGTGGAGTTAAAGGGAACTGCTTTCCTGTGGCACCAAGTGAGATGTATCATGTCAATCTTGTTCCTGGTTGGTCAAAAGCTAGAAACGCCTGAAATCGTAAAATCCCTGTTGGATGTCGATCAGGTCTCAGCAAGACCTGAGTACCCAATGGCGAGTGATCTGCCTCTAATGTTGTATGACTGCGAATTCGAAGGAATCGAATGGATCTATGCAAATGAAAACAACAAAGCCACAATGATACCCACACCACTCAGGACATATCGCCATTTCCATGAACTATGGAACTCTCACATTATTAAAGGATTATTATACAAGACAGTACTCCAAAAAATTGAAACCGACTCCGTTGTGAACAATATCAAATTTGTTGAATTTGTTGAAAGCAGCGAGGAGCAACAATCAACTATTTTATTAGGGGCCGGCAAGACTGTGAAAACTAGTCACTACAAACCACTATTGGAACGACCAAGAGCAGACTCAGATCAAGTGAAGAAAGAAAAATATAGAATCAAACAATTGAAGAAATTGAAAAAACAATAAATGTTTATTGCAATTCGAACTATATTTCAATTTGAAATTTACATCTTGCAGATTATGGATGAGTTAAAAAGGGAATGCTAAAAGCTTTCAGCTTTTTTTGAGGGTTATTGTTTCTAATTGGATTATCAGCAGATGGTGTGTTTTCACCTAGTTCGTCAAACTCTTGTAGCGAATTATCTTTACTAGTTGGTTCGTTCTTTCGTTTAGAGGGTGGCTTCTTTGCGCTTTTTTTACGTTTTAACCAGAAATTGCTTATTAAGACATGAGCACCCCAGAATTCAGAGCAAACCTTCAAAGGAAGTAGATGTTCTGTGGCTTCTTCCAATTTTTTGTAGGCTTCAAGTTTGATTGTTGGATCGATATGACTCCACCGTAGATCAGGATCAATGTTATATTGTTCTTTGATGTTTGATACGACGGCCTTTGTCACTAGTATTGCTTCTTTAACCATCGCTCTGTAATCTAAATTGGAATCTTTGGCGGGGCCAAGAACTTTTTCAATCAAGTCGACGTACAAGTTACAAGTGAATTGGAGACTATGAGCCTTTCCTCCTATGGTATTTACAATGTCTTTTGATGACGGCCTTGGGACTACGCGACTAATAGCTTCGTATTTTGGAAAAGGACCGCTTGGTAATTTCGTAAGATTATCGGGTCTCGTAGAGGGTGATATTGGTGGGTGGATTGAACTCGATACTGCTGATGGCGAAGAGACTATTTCTGTTGACTTTCCTTTGAGTTGAGTTTTTATGCTATTTACATCCTCTTTAAGGCTAACTACTTCGTTCAGTAAGAATCGTATGTCGTTAGTCATATCTCTGATTTTATTCAGCGCAAGTTCTAATTTCTGTTCAATTATTATATTCTCAGATGATTTGGGTTCATGACAATTATCCTGTAATTTGACATATTTAGTACAAAAAAACCTTATCGATATTCACTCTTGCAAAAGCTTTACTGTTATATCCTTGAGATCTGTACAATCGGGATCTTCATTCTGCTCATTAGAGCGATCGTTGTCTTCTTTGCTGCTTTGGCCCCTTTTTGGAAACTTTTGTCGTTTAGACACTCGGACCATATTCTGTAAAAGAATGGGAAAGAGAGAGAAAAGGAGAAGAAGGGCGAAATAATTGACTAATAAGAGATCGCCGAAAATATGAAACTCTACAAAAGAAATCATCTCTACATATTTTAATTTGTGAGAATAGGATCTGTTGAACATCACGGTTTCTGTTTTCAGGTTTTTTTTTTTCTATTTTTTTTTTTTCATTTAATTTCAAGATCAGTTGAAATACGTCGAATCAAGCCAACCTTTTCCATGACAGATCCATCCCAGGTGTTAGTGGACTTCGATATTCACTCTTGCAAAAGCTTTACTGTTATATCCTTGAGATCTGTACAATCGGGATCTTCATTCTGCTCATTAGAGCGATCGTTGTCTTCTTTGCTGCTTTGGCCCCTTTTTGGAAACTTTTGTCGTTTAGACACTCGGACCATATTCTGTAAAAGAATGGGAAAGAGAGAGAAAAGGAGAAGAAGGGCGAAATAATTGACTAATAAGAGATCGCCGAAAATATGAAACTCTACAAAAGAAATCATCTCTACATATTTTAATTTGTGAGAATAGGATCTGTTGAACATCACGGTTTCTGTTTTCAGGTTTTTTTTTTCATTTTTTTTTTCATTTAATTTCAAGATCAGTTGAAATACGTCGAATCAAGCCAACCTTTTCCATGACAGATCCATCCCACAAGACGCACCTTTTCACGTTTCCAAGGTAATATGATCGAGAGACCCATCTTTTCTTAATTACTGCCTTTAATATAAGTTTAATAAATTATACTTTGCAAGTACAAATAATCGCTATAGTAGTATATTCTTTAATTAAAGCTATCGTCTCATCGCAATATAAAACCCTGAGGTGCAATGTGAGCTTCGATTGGAGTTTGTTACGGTATGAAGTGTGTATAAGGCAGCTGGTGCCACCATTAATAATAGGTAGAAGTGAAACCGGAAATCGTGTTTTTATTGAACACTCTCGATAATTAAAAGTGACCAGTAATAGGCACAAGGCCCAACCTCAGTGTGGCTGAAATTTCTTTCACTAATGTCACTAATACTAAGTTTGTTATGAAATACTGCTTTTTCAATAAAGTTCATTTCGCGCATGAAACTATCATCATTTACTTTACATTCAATTTCAATTTTTATACGCAATGACAGGAACAATTCCATACAGTGTCATTCTAAAATTCGAATTATAAAAATTCGGGATTTTGACGTATTTTTGGTCAAGAAATAACACCATTTGATTAGTTATCTAATGTTTTTAAATTCAGCACTTAATTGCATGATTTAGAAAAGGTGGAAAGATAAATGACATCTCAAGTGCTTCGTATCATATCTATTCCGAGTAATTTCTACCAATTGCTTAAATAAAACCCCTTTCTAGTAATGTTTTCGAATAAACTGTCGAACCCTTGCAGCATCTAGGTATATTTTTTTGTTTGATCCTAAAACATAAGTTGGTGCTATACTTCCCTCTTTACAACTCCCATTAGTGTGAGAGTTGTGCAAATGCAAGCATTGTATTTGTCAAGTGTCTGCCGAGCTCATCTTCTGGTATGAGTTGTGAGAACTATTAATCAAGACTCATGCATCTGTAACCAACCACCATCTTGAGGAAAAAATTGCATTTTTTCTTCTTTTCCCTGATGACACCAAAGTTATAAATGACACTGTAGTTGATCAACCATCAAATTTGAGTATGTATAATTTGAAATTCTTCTTTTTTCTTGAAAGAAAATATGACATATCTTGGCTAGCGTTTGCTGTATAATACAAACTCAATGCACTGCTACATTGTTTTTACGCATTTCATGCCTGGTTTTCACGGAATTCTTATGTAGTTGGATGTTATTCAATATGGTTGGGTTAGATCCAATCCCAAGTGTCTGACGTTCCCCATACTATTATTTTTGCTTATGTGGTAGATTTCGACAACAATCGAAGTGCAATATTCCTGAGTTAATGATATGTGATTGATTGAGTTTCAACCAAAGGCACTCGGTTTTCAACTCTCTCCATGATAATTTGATAAGTGACAGTAGTGATCAAGCGCGAGTAATAGAAAAACCTCAAGATTAAACGTTTTGTATCTTTACACTTCTAGAAGGTGCTCTGTGTATCATTCGGCTTGCATGACCAAGCATTGATCGTCTGAATACAGTAGCGGAGAAGTTATTTTTGATTGAACTTCTGTAGATGACAATATGCATTATAAGTTGTACGGGCACTTTGAACCAGATGTGCGCAGATCAGATGCGAAATTCTATACAAAGAGAAAAGCGACTATTTTGCAATGATAATAAAGTATTCAATTATTTATTAGTTAATTATAAGTCTATAGTGTAACTATTTTGCTTGAAAATAGAGTAAAAACGTATTTCATTTCTGGAGAGGGTATTATCGCAAAAAGGGATAAGGAGAAAGGATTTTCGAAGCACAGAAGATAATACTCCAATAAAAGTACAACTTTGCTATTTTTTTTAGAAAAAATAATTTACATGGTGAAATTACAACTCGGTTTTCTCATCAACAACGGCAGCACTTGCGCGTCTTTCATCTACATTAGCATCAACAGCGTCTGTAGCATCGCGTGCTTTTCTTGCTTCCTTCTTCTGGCGAGATGCAAGAATACCAGCATCTTGGTATCCAGGAATCCAACCCCAAAGAATACGGCCAATGCGAGGCTTCTTGACGCGGACAAACCAGATAGGGATAGCTAAAAGGCCAATGATGATACAGATAATATATTGATAAACACCTGCAGAGCCAGCGTCAATTAAAGGAGCAACGACAAGGTAGATATCGATGATAACAAAGAAGATGGCAAGTGGAAGCCAAATCTTGAAAGGTCTGTGCATATTCTTGGTCTTTTTCATGAAACGCATCATGATCAAACCAAAAACGGTGAAACCATAGAACAGCCAACCAGTGAAACTGTACATTTTAGCAAGGTATGTGAAGTCACCAGGAATACACCAAATAGTGGCAATAACGCCGACAAGACAAAGGGCTCTGATAGGAGTTTCGCGCTTCTCATTCAATCTACCAAAGAATGGGGGCATATAGACACTATCTTCATTAGCAGCAGTCATAACGAGACGGGAGGCAGCCCAAACATTTCCGTTTACGGCACCAAATGTGGAGAAGACAACCATCAAAGCAAAGAAGTAAGCACCGCCTTTACCCATAGCAACCATACCAAGTTGCATAGCAACTGTAGAAGAGGTGGAAACGGTATCGACAGGAAGAGTGGCAAAATAAGCAATATTACCCAATACATAAACCATGGTAACAATAGTACAGGAGATAGTGATAGCAAGAGGAAGATTACGCTTGGGATTTTTCACTTCGCCAATACCATAATTCAAATTGTTCCAACCATTGTATGAGAAAAGCGCCATGTACATAGCAGTACCATAGTCAAGAGCATTGGTTGAACTATTTCCAAAGGCATTTTGGAAATTTTGAACATTTCCTTTCCCAAGCCAGACCCAGCCAATAATAATAATCATAGACAAGGCAAGGAGCTTAGCAGCTGTGAAGAAGTTGGCAATGTAGGCACCTGCTTTTCTACCAAATGCATTGAAAAGAACGACCGTCCAGATACAACCAATGGCAACAAGTTTGACAGCATAGTCAGGCATAACGACTTTCTCACCATTGGCAGCATTAGCGTTGAAGAAAGCCATTTCCATAATATATTGCGCAAAGACGGTGGCAATAGAGGCAGTACCAATAGGGTTGGTTAATAAAAGGTTAGACCAACTGAAAGTTAAACCCATACAAAGGCCATAAGATGCCTTTAAATATTGATATTCACCACCAGATTTTGTGATCATAGTACCCAATTCCGCATAACAAAGGGCACCGATCATACTAAGAATACCACCAATAGCCCAGACAACTAATGATGCTCCAACAGATCCAACCTTTAAAGTAACAGGACCGGGTGAGGCGAAAATACCACTACCGATAATAAGACCAACAATCTAACAAACGAAAAAAAAAAAGTCAATTTCAGATACTAAAAAAGCCACCGAAAAGAGTTAAGCATGTATTATGCCGCACTCTATCGTCTTGAGTGCTTACCATATTACAACTACTAAGAAGACCCATATGAGGGACAACGACAGGTCCATCATCTTCGACTGTTGAGTGATTGCTGGAGTTGGTCATTCTAGATTCCAGTGATGTGATAGAATTTCTCTTCTCCATGTTTCCGCCATATGAGATAGCTGAGCTAGCTGATGACCCAGCAGGGGTGTTCCCTTGGCCGGTCTCGAGATAAGTTTTCATTTAAGGATTCAATTCAGTTAATATGAAAAGGTAAAGAAGTTCGTTGAATTAGAAAGTTAGAGGAGTCTTTCTCTTTTATATTGTGCTATGACAGAGTAAATTGATTGGAGGAATAAGAGAAGAAGAAGAAAATTTTGTTTCTGAAGACTCTTAAATGAAAAAAACTGAGACACATTTAAAAAATAAAATTGGAATAGCGATCTTGATAAAAAGAAGAGAAAAAATACGGAAAGTCCTTAGAATGGATATTACTCGTACAAGGTCCTGCAGGTCTTTCACATATGTCAAATCAAACAGTCGAGAACAACGATCTATAGTTTATTGTTTGTTGATTAACTGAAAACAACACCTTATCGAATTCATCAAAGCACTACGTAAAGTACTATCGTCATAGTTTGCAGCCGTTTCTTAGGATGGATTAAAACGCGGAATACCGAACTAAATGAAATAAGCTTTTCATAAATCGTGATGTCTTCATTGACTATCAACAGTAACTCTTCTAATGTTTATAATACTTTACAAAATGGATCTCGTATTTTTAAACTTTATCGTGGAAAAATAAACACGCAGATTCTCACGAGTACAAAATGCTTGTTCAACGTTAGTTTACCAAGATCAATCAAAATTGAATTCAAGTGTCACAGCATGCTGACCACGAAATTCATTTTTATATTAAATCCAGTGGTTTATCCCATTGTAAACACAAGTAAAACCAGAATATCCCAGTTGAATACATATTGACCTCAATTTTTGACGTTCATCAAATATGTCCATGAAAGCAATTTACAAATTTTCGCAATTATCTATAAATCGCAGCACAGTTGCCACTCGTACTATTAGGGTACTCGCGTATCGGAGTATATTATTATGTTGGAAAGGGTGTACAAAGAGTAAGTGTGAGTCAGGAAATTGTTTAGCTCGCCTCAAATTTAATCCATCTGGACCGAGAAACATTCATTGTCTTTTGCTCAAATCATTTTCAAATGAAAAGTAAGGTGATTTTCCTATCGCAACTGGTTTGCCAAGTATTTTCTTCTTCTTTCTTATTTGTTGTAAAGCACCAATAGAAAAGGTCACGGCAAAAAATTTTTTACAACTTTGGACAGCAAAAACATCCACTATTGTTGGCGGCTTCCAAATTTATATAAAAGTGGCAGTTGGCAATAGATTATCAAGATATTTTTTATGAAGCTCTGTCCTTATAAGCAATAAGTCTGATCCGAAGCCGATGATTTGAGAACCGCAACCCAATTAATTCTATCGTGGAAGATAGACCTTGTCGCATTCATATAGCGCCTTTTAATTCAACACGATACTTAGTTTCTATGTAGTATATTGATGCAAAGGCGCGCAGACTGTTTTTAGTTTAGAATTACAAAAATAGTATTTACAATAGTATGTATTTATTACTGGTGCATGGTGGTATTAATATTAGTAGTGATAATAATGAAGTATTAGTATTGGCTCAAAAGCATTGATAAATATCTTGTATATCGTGGTGTGGGTGCGAAGCAGTGTTATAACATTGGTTTTCACACTGTAGTAGGTCCTAAGCAATATTTTCTTAAAATAGTGGCGAGATCCTTTTGCATCAAGGGTTTCGTTACATAATCGTTCATGCCTGCATTAATACAATTAGTTTGAGCGGTTGATTGTATGTCCGCTGTAAGCGCGATGATGGGCAATGCAGTAATGTAATTCATTTCTTTTTCGTATCTTCTGATCATTCGGGTCGCCTCTAAACCATCACATTTTGGCATATGATGATCAATCCAAGCCAGAATATAGTAGTCGGGTCCTTTTTGTTTCCAAGTATCAAAGCATTCTAATCCATTGTTACATTTGTCTACAACAAAACCTAGTTTTGCCAATTGCTTTACGATGAGTCGTTGAGCAATAAAGTTATCTTCAGCTACTAAAATCTTCTGACCCTTGAAGATAGCAAGCTCCTCCGGAGAGAATCCTTCTTGATTTTGTCTAGAGTAGGAGGAGATTTCTGTCGCCATACCAACTTCGAATTTACCTCCTACTGTGGAATTATCTATTGGAGTAGCAGAACCCGAAGATGCTCGTTGGCCAGAGCTTGCATTTTTTTGCACTAAAGCAGATGCAGCCGATTCAGTGAGAACTTTAAGCAAAACATTAAGTAGTCTTACACGACGTATTGGCTTTGAAACTCTGGTGACGAGGGGATGGAATATGTGGTGAGACTGTACAATTTCATTCTCGCCATTCTCGGAGCTTGTGGAAATAGCGGAATTAGCAAGATGACGACGAATATTATCAACGGTTGGGGCTATCAGTAAAATAATGCGCAAATTTTGAAGTGCAGGAGTGTTTGTTATCGCAGCAATCATTTGATTAACGCCATCAGGCAGTGGGGAATCTATAATTACGCAGTCGTAGGGTTTGCCTTCATCGCTTCTCTTTATAGCAAGTGTAACTGCATCTTGAACAGAAACCCTATGCTCTAAATCGGTGATCCAAGGCACAAATGATTTCACCATAAGTTGGACACGCTCTGGAGATACCATCAGAATGCGTGGTTGTCCTAAATCTGCAATCAATTGTTTTATTGCGGCACTGCGTGTATCGATATTAGCATCAGGTTCAGCTATGGCAGCTCCATTTTTTACTCTGATGTTGAAGGTGAACGTAGAACCAACATCTCGAGTTGAATTAACATGAATTTCACCGTGCATTAATCGCACAAGCTGAAGACATATAGAAAGACCCAGCCCAGTTCCTCCAAAGTTTCTGCAAAAAAAAAAAAAAAAAAGTGTCAATTTTTAATATCTACGATGAGCAACTCACAATACAAACCTAGTCGTTGATCCGTCTACTTGACTAAATGGTAAAAACAATCCCTTTATCTCGTCCTCTGACATCCCTATTCCAGTGTCCTGGACAGCAATTTTCAGCGTAATATGGTCAGGATCGTTGACAGTTTCATCGACGCTACAGCGCACGACAACTTCACCGTGATGAGTAAATTTGATAGCATTTCCAATCAAATTCATCAGAATTTGTCCTATACGATTGCCATCGCCATAAACCATAGAGGGCACATTGTCGTCGATAAAGTACGATAATTCCACATTTTTGTTTGTAGCCAGAGTAATCAGTAGCTCCATACGATCAGCAATCAAATCTTCGATATAGAATAGGCCATGGTGCAGCTTGACTTTGTGTGCTTCCAATTTGGAAAAGTCCAGTAAATCATCAATGATATGTAAAAGCATTTCGCAGCTTTGTTTAGCGATGGAAACGAATTCACGTTGTTCTGTGTCCAACCGAGTTTCACTTAACAACGATATCATACCATAGAAACCTGAAAAAGGTGTTCGAAGTTCGTGTGACATGTTTGCCAAGAAGTTGGATTTCATTTTCGTTGCTCTTAGTGCTTGTTCTCGACTTGCACGCGCTTCTTCCAATGCTTTTAGCTGGCTTTCAATCATCAAAGCATTCGCTTTTGTAGCTTTCTGGACAGACTTGAATAGAAGTGCATTTGTAATTGAGATACCGATTTGATCACACAGAAGAGCTAAAACGTTTGCGTGCTTATTCGTAAATGTATTTGAGTTGGCTTGGAGATATAAGACACCAACAAGCGTGCTTTTATGCATAATTGGCATGCAAATAACAGAACCTTTCTTCATACCATTGGGTCCAGTGCAAAATCGTGAATCCCCTTCCACGTTGGGGATAAATAATTTGGTGTGGGTGTGTATCACATAATGAACAATCGAAGTCGAGATCTTGTCATCATCGTCTCTCAATGGAATTGGCGGTTCGAAAGTAGTGCATTTGTGCTCTGTGGAACGAACGGAATAGGCGGCGATTCCGAAAAATCCTTCCTTAATAATGATTGCTCCCGACTCGGCACCTGAGTTGGTTGTTATAATTTCCATCATTTTCTTTAGCAACTCGTCAAATGAGTTCATTTCAGTTGATATAACTTGATATGATAAGATTTATATCAGTACACAAGTTGTTTTTTGATAGTCATATAATATACATTACCTTGAGAACTTTTGATGATGGAGGTAAGATCGACCATATCGAGAGAGAACACGGTGGCTTCATGATTTTCAAGTGACGCCTCCTCCTGTATCATATCCGTAGCACTTAGGTGCTGTGTATTATTGTCGTAGAGTTCTTTCAATGACGAATCAGGTGTTGTTTCGTCACTACTGTTATTATCCCAAATGTTATTGACAACACTTTTTTCGATTACATTCGTAGTAAGTCCCACAATAACATCTTCCGTTTGAACTGAAACGTCTACTTCTTCAGAGATTATTTGCATGGACAACTCTTTGCTATACTTCTTTTTGAGAAATTCGACTTTTCCATGGGCTCCCCAACGCGAGTAGAATTCTATCGATCGAGATATAAGAGGAACAGCAAGCATGCTTAAACCAGATCGTACAAAGAACTGCCCGGCTAATTCGAATGTTAGCCCAGAGAAAGAATACCAACTTCCTTTAAGAGCATGTTGTATGACTTCGTTATATAACCTAAGTGATCTTGGCAAATCATTTTCTAAGGTAGATACCTCGGCTTCCTGCATTTGTTTTTGAAAAATGAGCTAAACAAAACAACAAGCAAATCTTTCGTAGTCTTATACATTACCACCACTCTTTGATACATGCGATAATTTACTTCAGAATGATCGGCAAGATCACTGAGTCTCTTTCGTATTTTTGCTAATTGAACGGTGTATCTTTCATGCGTTTCAGGATCAAGTTCAGGATCCCGTAAAGCTTCCACAATACACATGCCATGATAATACATGGCAATGCCGACGTGACGGTGACTTTTAATTTTCATTAGTGATCATGTTACTGTCTTCGGTTACTATTGAAACTTACACTGCCTCATTAACAGAATTTGTAAAAATCTTGAATCCTAGCTCAGCAGCCTCTCGTTTAAAACCAAAATGGAACAATATAATCATCTTGAAACTGTAATGCCTATATAAAAGAGAACGATGTTAATGCCAGTTCATATGATAAATACCCTTGTTGTCGTACCAGTTGAGTGGATTGCCAGAATTGACACTTTGACTCTTGACATCTTCCACAAAAGAGGGTTCGTCAAAGTCACTGTCGGGACTATTCATCAATTTTTCACCATCGTCAATCGATCCAGCTTTCCCTTGGAAAACCAACACGGATCTCCATAAAGAGATGTTGAGGATTAATACGTCTTTAGAACCGTCTTTTCTGCACTCATCCATGGAATGATTCAAGTGCCAGTGAATTTCAGATAAGTTGCAACTAGTCCAATACAATGTACATGCCACATGGAACAAGGCCATAGAAGAAAACATCTACATGAGTTGAGTAAGTGAAGGAGATAACTAAAGCAAGTAGAATGAATATTACCGTATCTCCACCAGCTATAGCATATTTATAAGCTCTTTGGTATTGATATATATAATCTCGTACATGTACACCTGTCCACTGAGCCAGCATAGCGTGATGCATAATAATAGCTCTTGCAATTTCAGAGTTGCCAGCATGCTTTTCGCTGATAGCCACACCAAATTGACCTAATCGAGCAGCGAATTTGAATTCTGACATGCGTGTGGCAGTGCAACCCATCCAAATAAAGCCACCGCCACTAGCAGCAGTGTACCCATGTTTCAAAGATAATTCGCATAACTTGAGAGCAAAATAGTCAACAAGGATAGGATTGATCCAGTAGGCACCAGCACAGGCCTCATTCAAGAGAGTCATGATCGCCATTTGCTTTTCATTCTTACAAGGTCCCAGCTTTGAAAGAATGTCAAATCCGGGTTTAGATATAGTGGGAACAATAAGTTGGTAATACTGGGATACTTCTTCGTCTGTGATATTAGTGTCTACAACGATTCCTAGTTCAGCTAGCCCTTCCAAAATATTCGTTATGCCCATTCGATACTGGGATTGTTGGAAAAATACCCGTGCTTTGATACGCCACGCCTGGGCTCGTTCGACAGGGTAATCGAAAGTGTATCTCATGATTTGTTTTAGCATGTTATCTCTAGCTTCATCTGATACTTGTCGTTCTTCTTCACTGGTTTGATCAGATACCTTGAGCCAATTTAACTCGAGATTTTTCATGTAAATATTGAGTGTTTCAGAGAAAAAAGTGTCAACCCCCTCTGTCCAACGAGCATCTTCATTTTCATTCAGTAAAGACATAGCACACTCATAATAAGTCGCAGATATTTGCAATGCACCTGAGGAGGCGGCCTCGTTACCAGCACGCATTAAGACATCACGATATTTTCGTCTTTTCTCTAGCACACGGATGAGCCCAGCACTCTTCACAAAGTGATCCGCAATCAAAAATATGTTGTCTTCCTCTTCCATGCCTTCCTCCATCAACAGCATTTGGCCAATTTTCAAGTGCATACTTTCGCGCTGAGCTGGGTCTGTGACAAGCATGGAGGCAGCTTGATAATATCGATCATGAATGAAATGAAAATCGTTGCCAGCTTTAAATAAAATGATACCCTCATTCAAAGAAATTTGAAGACCCAACATGGCTTGATTTGCTCTTCGTTCTTCTTCTTCCAGTGATAATTGTTGCTGCGTGGTTGGAACTCCATACGCACCGTCGCTGCTGGATTTTGTACCCCCACTGCTACCAGTGCTTGTGGTACTACTATTTTCATCTGATGACATATCACAACCTGAGCTTGTTGCCATCATTAACCATTTGATTCTTCTAAAGTTAAACATGTGCCCCATCAAGCTAGCCCACATGAGGAAATATTGGGCATTCAAGTCCAGCGATCGTAAATGAGATACCAAATTTCTGACATCAAATAATTCTTTACTGTTCCCCTTAGTTTGAAAGTTGTTGGAGTAATGATGCTTGTTATAGTCATTGTTAAACATAGATAAGTCGCTCGACTTTTTCACGCCTTGTAATTGCTGGTCTTGAACATGTGTGTTATCAAATAGTTTTGTGATATTATCAAGTCGGTACTTCCAATGTTTTTCAGACCAATCAAACCAAATATCCTCTTTCCTCTTCATGGTTTTCAAAAATTGTTTGGCGTAGAAAGGGTTACCACGGGTCCAAGTATACATGATGTCAACAAGAGGCTGAATAGACTCCATACGTTGTCTCTGCTCTTCTTTATGGTCGAAATCGATAGCAGAATTGGATGAATGCATATTGTAGAATGTATTGACTACCATATCTTTGAGTACATCGGTTCCAAGCGGATGTAGCTGAATTGTTGTGACGGGTTTAATACATTTTTTCAAAACCTCTATAACGCTCAGTGGTGTTTCATCTCCATCTCTAAAAGTCAATATAACAAGCATCGTTGTGCGCGATAACACAAGTGCACTAATTAATTGAATTGAGGGCTCATCTAATATAGAGTGTTTCTGTTAGGCTAACAAATCATTATAAAACGTACTTCTCACTACGAACCTGCTTCTTGAAGATCATCCAGACACTACATGTTACGTAACATATGTATAAATAGAAAGTTTGAGATGAATTCAATACGAATGTTACTCTTATGTTCCTTACCAGAGTGATTAATTTCTTTCTAGCAATACAACGAATGATATTGAGGAATACCTACGAAATTAAGAATAGTGAATAATCTTGTATATATCTCAGAGATTGAAAATCTATCTTACAGAATGGAACCTCGTCTCAGTGTTCAAAATTGATGAGAGCGCATCGTCGTCTGGTGGCAGTACTCTTTCCCTATGATCAAACAAAATGGGCTTCAATTCAGGTACCATATTAACCATCAAACGCACATTGCTGAATTGGGGGCCCAAGTTTTCTTTCAGATCCTTATAGAACTCCTTTACAACGTGTTCAGACTCGGTTAAAAGCTGACGTAATATGGCCGATAAACAACGTAGTAATCCATTGTAAGGTCGCTTTTGATTTTTATCGAATTTGGCGGAAGCAGTGTAGCCACAGTGACGTGCCTGTACATTCAATCTGTTGACAAGTGTGGATTTACCTATACCACCAGGGCCTTTGATTACAATGACCTCACAACTTGTATTTTCTAAAGAAGAGGATGAATTCACACGTAGCAGACTATCTGCTTCTTGAAGAATGCTAATGTCGGCTTTCTTGCTTGGACTTTTACTTGGATCGCTGGGTGCAACTGCTGATGCGCTATCACCTTTACTTTGATCTTGTTTCGAAACTTTTGTATCCTGACTAGGTGGAGATAGCTGTGTCTTCGACCTCTCTGCTTGGTGGGTGTTAAATGTGGATTCGATAATAGAACTAATCAACTCTGTTTCTTTTTTTCGTCCATAAACTCCATCTGCTACTTTGAAAACTGGGTTTACATCTCGTGTTCCTAATGGAAAATCCTCCAATTGCTAAAATTACGTTAGAGTGAGCATACAAAATCGTATCATATCATTCCTTCTCTTACATCAGTTGGGCCCAAATTTCCAAGTCTACGTTTACATTCTAGTAAATCCTCCCTTAATCCGTAAGCACTATCATATCTTTCATCAACAGTCTAAATAATGCAATTAGTGTCTCCCTTGTACGCCAATAAAAGTGAACCAGCAGATACCTTTCGTGTTAACTTGTCGATAATTGCGCTTATCACGGGAGGAATATCGTCTCTTATAGTATGTACAGGAGGAACGTTTTTTGATAAAATAGAGTGCACAACGTCCATTGCGCTTCCCTCAAAAGGAGGTCTATCAGTTAAAATGACAAAGAACATGATTCCAAGGGAGTACAAATCAGCTCGATGATCCAATACGTTCGAAGTCCGACCGGTTTGTTCTGGGCTCACATAAATAAGGGACGATTGAAATTCTTTGGGAGAGTAGAATCGACTGGCATTATGCGACTCTGAGAGTGCAGATGACGATGAGTTAGCCGCCCCTGATCCAAAATAGTTTGCTTGTTCTTCGTCTTTATACTTTTTTGAGATATTCTTTATGTATTGACCTTGTTGTATGTGATGGGATGAAGGTGGGAGTGGGGGAGGTGGTGGTGGTGTTGGTATTAAATTTGTATTATTTGTGTTACTCGAAACCTCGGATGTGGACATGAAAGATCGCCATCTTGAACTCGTCAGTAAGAGCTCTTCATAGGAATTTAAGCCACCACCAAAATTCCATACTTTTGCAGTGATTTCTTCTTCGCTTTCGTGACCCACTTGAAAGGCAGAAGGGCGTAATTCACCGTGTACAAAGCCATTTTCGTGTAAAAATTGAAGGGCTGAACAACACTCCACGGCGAACGTTAAAAATATGTCAAGGGTTACTTCTTTACATTTTGGTACTTTTGCTGCTTCTAGTTGATCTTCAGTCCAAATGGCGTTGTATTGTGTGGTTGTACGTTGGGCTAAGGAGGCAAGTGTGAAATAATTTATATTCTTGTCTTGCTCAAAGTAAAAAAAGTCATTAGGTTTTACATCGCTATAAATAAGAGCTGCTAGTCCATCCTGAACAAGTGAAATGTATTCAGTAGCATTAGGGACAAAACGATCTCCACCAGGTGATGAATATAAACTTTTGGAGACGTAAAATTCTCTTTCTAGTCGGACTGTGTGAGGTGAAATTTTCGCTAGCACAACCTTATTATTTAAAAGACTACAACGTATTGTAATAGAATTAGATATCATATGGAGTGAATGACTTTATGCACACACATACTTCCTTCCAAGACTAATCGCTATTAATCCACCAGCACCAGCTAACTCAATTGCCTTTCCAAAAATATAATTTGGTATCTTGACTTCGAAGGTTGTATAATCGATATTGAAATTTCCCTGGGGAATTGCTCTGGGAAGTGGTCGATCTGTAACTGGTCTCGACTTTTTACTGTTTTTGATTTTCACATTATTTTCAGTATTTTTTGTTGTAGTGTTTGCCGATCCACTCGTTGATGTTGCTGAGGCTGGTGTATATGGATTCAAACGAGGGAAAGGCATGGTAGTAATTTTTTTGAGTTTTTTTTTTTTTGATAGAGAGAAAAAGAAGAAATAGGAACAAAAATATAAAAAAGGGCTCCATCACTTTATTAAAAAGAAAACTAAGCTAATCTAATTTAGGCTCGTTGTACCAGAAAACCGTTTACGTCGTCTCTTTTCTCATTCACTGGAGAAAATTAAATCATGATCTCAGCGCCTTGTTGTTGAGGTGGCATCATGTTACCCATCATGGCCATTTGTGGCATCATTCTCATCAAATCTCTCTTCATTTTGATACGGAGTTTGACGCTGTATGAAAAGATACTTATGGCCCAGTAACCCTATTTGTATATTAAATATTATTTTCACATTTTTCTACGATCCAAACATAAAAATAAGTAATTACATATGTGAAGATGATTACAATGGTTGATAGAACAGAGAATTTGACTTCATTTTCCCAAGTTCTATTACAGTTGTAGAAATCTGCCATAGTTGGATCAAACTGAGATTGTGGGATCTGCCGTTGATCCAGAGAATTATCGAGATTTGCGGATGTCGAATTAATACACCACTGAACGTATTCTCCTCGTCTTACAATGAATACAATTGTATTTACGATCATATCCACCAGTAGAATGAATATCACTGTGTTAATTATAGCCGATGATGTTCTGATACCATACATAGATTTCTGGAACAATATGTTAGTATATAGTAAATTTTACTCGATTAAAGTATCTTCGTTTTTACCATAAATAGAGGTAGTAGTGTGCCTAGACTTACTCCAAAAAGTATTAGGTTGATTGTTCCAAATATGTACAATGCAGTACTTTCCATATACGAATAGAATGCTGGTAAATTGAGTGAGTTCATATAGTTATTACTCTATCATTTATTGATTATGAGACTTACGGCTTTTTGCTTGAAAAGAAAGGATAGCAAAATACAGAGAAAGACCCTTAAACATCGTTTCAAACGTCAAAAGTGCGCTCATGCTACTTGATGTGTATATTTTACTTACAGCCCATATTAAACACGTTATTGCACTTCCCATCCTTAGATGTATACAACCACAGCACTTGTGGATATATGGATTTTTTGAATGTGTCAAATGCTCCTTTGGTACGTACTTGGGAAACATCATTTTTTATTGAAGTTATGAAATAATAAAAGAGAGAAAGATAAGCATATTTGTTTTTCTTGAAAGAGTTACTTTAAACAGCAACAACATCCGTCTGTTTTTGGTACAAATCGAAAACATTTGCCCCAAGTGGAGGGGCGCACGTAAAGTGCTCTTTTTAAAAGTCAGTAACTAAATCTGGCACCAGATTGGATAACCACTTAGAGGGGAGGTTCGTCATATACACATACTCACACACTTGTTTCCAACAGCAATCCTTTCGCTCCAACATACAATTATTTGATCTCTCTGATACCGATGATAATATCGATTATCTGTAGAGACACCAATATAAACTATTTGTATGTGCTGCGAATTAATACATCGCGTATTTAAAGTGTCAATTGAGGAAGTATTGTTTGACTCTAATTACTATCCACCAATCAAACCCGCTGGGAATAGAGTTATATAATTCTATCGAATTTGCAGCACTTAAATGTTGCCTTTTTTCTCTTCTTACCAATATTGTATTATGCTCTCCCGCAGTGTCCCCGTTGCTTTTGATACCACCACACTATCTTTATTTAGTAAACGTTTATTGAATTGCCCTAAATTCAAATTGAATTACAAACCACAAGTGAAGGAGGCCGCTGTGCTTGTTCCTTTATGCGTTGTTCAGGGCAAGCCTAGTATTCTATTCACTGTCCGCAACTTGAATATGAGAACGCATCGTGGAGAAATTAGGTAATTCAAGTATACAGATGAGCTCATTAGAATAAGCACATACTGACGAAGTTTTTACTTTTCTAAAAGTTTTCCCGGAGGAAAGGAAGGTTGGTATTGCATTAGACTGGGAGAGATAAGCTCTTATTCATGCTTTGATTAGACCCCGAGGATACAAGTTTGGAATACACAGCACTGAGAGAGGCGGAAGAAGAGGTGGGCATTAAACCCTCCTCTGTTGACATTTTGGGCTGTTACTCTACACTTCCCAACAAAACTGGCGCACTGCGTGTCCACCCCTATGTTGGATTTGTAAGATGCGAAAATCCTGAGGAGCTATTGAGCAAATTCAATCATGATGAGGTGGCGTCTGTATTCACTTTACCCATTGATTATTTGACGGATCCTAAGGTGAGAGAAGTGAGGCAATTTCGCGACAGTAAGCATAAATACACGGTTTTCAAAGTCCCGGACAGCATTGAACAAGGAGAGAAAGAAATTTGGGGTTTAACAAGTTTTATTCTCGACGGTAAGGCGTGTATGAACATCTTTGGGTCCTCGAAACGTACTAATGCATTGCTCATAGGTGTGCTTCGCAAGATTATTCCTGAGCATTACTCTTGATTGATTTGACGATTACTTTTATTACGTATAATAAATAGACTTGATTTTTGTTGAAATTTTGACAACAATGGTTATGTGTGTATGTATGCAGTAAATGGCTCATATTCATTATGATATAGAAGGAATGTTGTAATCAAGCATGCGCAAGTGTCGTTACGTAAAAAAGCTGCAGTATTTGATGCAAATCATAAACAAAAGATTGCAGAAACGTCTCTCCTTTTTATATTTTTGTTCTTTTTCCTTTTTTCTGTTCAATGTACGTACATATCTCTTCCTTTTTTCACTGTAGTAAAGCTAGCAGTTAATTGCGTATATTTTACAGACTCTACAACTCGAATAAATACAACAACTACTGTAAAATGGCTTTTGGACCTCCACCTCCAGAATCGGTTGTACAATCAGGGATATTCATTCAGCCCTTAACACCCATCGGAAACAGTCTGATAGGTTCATTTTTTGTTGGAATTATCCCACTACTACTTGTCCTGGTATTATTAGGTGTATTTCGCTTACCCGCTTATTATGCTGCCTTTTCTGGTCTTGTAGTATGGTAAGTACAACATACCTTTTGTCTTTTTTTGCGATATTGTGTAATCCATCCTTTTTTTTTTCATTAGTCTATTTATAGCTATATTTGGTTGGCATATGCCAGCACAGCAAGCATTCGAGTCGATTGGGAATGGTATCGTGTATGCAAACTGGCCAATCATGTGGATTGTCTTTAACGCAATGTATGTGTACAATATTACGGTTCGATCTGGTGTATTTCATTTATTCCGACGATGGATGATCTCCAACACACCACCTGATAACCGAGTGATATTGATTATCATCGGATTTTGTTTCGGTGCGCTGTTGGAGGGTGTAGCAGGATTTGGTGTACCTGGAGCTATTTGTTCTTCTATGATGGTATCTTTAGGGTAAGTATGTATATTTGGAACTACATTAATAATACAAATGTGAATGACAACTTGTATCTCCTCAGATTTGAACCTGCAGATGCGCTCGTATACACATTGATATTTAATACTACACCTGTTGCTTTTGGAGCACTTGGTATTCCAGTAACGACATTAGCCACCTTGACAGGCTTACCAGCTATATCATTATCAGCTATGATGGGCAGACAATTACCCTTGATCAGTCTATTCTTACCCGCATACGCATTGTTATTTTACGCTGGTCCACGTGCAGGTCTCATTGAATGTTGGCCAGTGGCGACAGTTGCAGGGATTTCATTTGCGCTAATTCAGGGTATTTTTGCTAATTTGGTTGGACCTGAACTACCCGATTTAATGGCAGGATTGATTTCTTTACTCTCCGTCATTGGATTTGTGCAATATTGGAGACCACCCTATAGACAAGAGTTTGAAGCCAATATTAATTCATTGTTGAAAGCAGACAACGCTTATAATAGCCACAATTCAAGCGAAATTTCACAAGAGAGCGTGGAAAAGAAAAACGAGACAGAAATACATCATCATGAAGTATCTATCGCTACTTCAACGACGGATAAGGGAATGGAAAGATTAAATTGGAAAGAGGCGTTACTAGCTTGGAGTCCATGGATCATTATTGTGGTTGTTGTCATCATGTAAGTATGTTTAGATAAAATTCTAAAAATATATACAAACCCTTAACTGGTCCCTTAATTTTGTAATAGTTGGACATTTGCTCGAGTTTCATCACAAGGGCAAGTGAACGTTCAGTGGCCACATCTTCATCAACAAGTAGGGTCTAAATTTAGACATTATATACAACAATGGTAATATTAAACGAACTGTAATTGATAGGTATGGTTAACATTGTATGGCAAAAAGTATGATGCTATTTGGGGATTTCAACCACTCGGTACAGGAACAGCCATTTTAGTCGCATCAATACCATACTCAGGGATATTAATTTTATTCAATGGAGCTCATCTCCGGGTTTTTCCCGCGGCATTAAAGGATACCGTTGTGCAACTCTACAAGCCTATAATTACCGTATCATTTATTATGGCTTTTGCTTACTTGTTCAACTATTCAGGTAAACAAGAACATGCACAGTGATTTAAAATAGACCTTCATCCTAAAGTGTAATTATAGGGATTGTGTATACAATAGGGTTTCAATTAGCTTCTGTGGGAAAAGCATTTCCATTTTTATCAGCGTGGTTAGGATGGGTTGCATGTTTCTTGTCAGGTAGTGACACTTCAGCAAACTCATTATTCGGTAATTTGCAAGTAGTGGCGGCAAGAGAGATTGGATTGTCAGCGGTGTTGATGGCTGCGACGAATTCAAGTGGAGCTATTACATCCAAGATGATTTCACCACAAAATTTAACAACGGGCGTATCAACCATTGGATTGCAGGGACATGAGGGTCGTATTTTGAGGCGCACTATATTACACTCTATCTTTTTATGTTGCATCATGGGAGCTATTGCTTGTATACAGCAGTATACTATCCCTGGCATAATTCCATCTGAAGAATAAAGATACATAAATGGTTATGTAATCTCCTTTATGAAAAAGAAGGTTAAATTTAGAATGAGTAATGGTTACAAAATGTAAAATTGAGGATTTAAGCTACACTATATTAAAGTTTCTTCATACAGTCAATACGTATGCGCTTGTGTGTGCGAATGTATTTTTAAATACAATAATTACCCAAAAAGGATAAAAAGAAAGTGGCCTACTCTGATCCCTTTGTCGCACAAGAAAACACTAAATTACTGTAAAATCTCAATGATGCACAATTGACTAAATGGAACAATGGTGAAGATTTTAAGGGAGAAAGTAACGTACCATTTTGCGATGAGATGAAAGAAGTTCAGCAATGTTATGGTGAAACTGATGTGACTTGCACTGAATTCTAAGAAGGAGTTATATACAGCAGTAATAAACTCATCATTTCTTACCACACCTGGTAAACAAATTGACTTATTCCAATATCCGATCAAAGAGAGATTTGCGATCTAACAATAGTTGCAAGACAACCTTTAATAAGAAACTTATAGGTACTAAAAATAAAATTTTGGAGAATTGCACAGAATTTTTTCTGCTTCGTCTGAGATCATCAAATCAGGGAGGGTAGAGGTGCAGCATACAGCAATTCTGCGCTTCAATTTATTCCAATTTTGATCTCTCTTTCTGCACCCACATAACAACAAAGCGCCATTGCATAATAGTCTCGGTGCATTTTATCTCCTTTTGTCATAAGCCCTTAGCAACTTGGAGTATTTTATTTTTAATTTTATTTAAAACTCATGCAATAATGAGATTTGGTATTATTTATAGATTATATTTATATTTTCAACTCCCTCCATCGTGTCACTTTTTTCTATTGTGTAATACACACTTCTGACCCTGTCAAGGTTCATAAAACTGGAGACTATTACTGCTGGTTGTTATTAAGATATGAGCATATATAATTTTCATTATACGAAAGAACATAGAAGCACAGTGTCAATTGATGTCTTGATCATGTCATAATATTGAATTTGATTTAAATATAATCAATCTCATCATCTAGGTTTAGATTTTTTTTACAAAAAAATAAACTCGCGACTCTATTTTTCTACCTTACTTTCAGTTACAATTTGCCTTCAAATTATACGGATAAAGTATGAAAATGTACAGAATTACTGTTGCTAATTATACTTGTAGATCATTATTTATAAAACAATGGTTGTATATTTTTAAATATTTTTTATAAAAAACCTTGTTGTACCTTAAAAACTGACACACAAAACGTGGTTCAAAAAAAAAATAGAAAGTCCTTGCGGGGAATTATTAAACTTTTTACAATTCAAGCATATGATGTAAGTTTTCTTCAATTACCCTCACACACCACATATACGGAAGCATTGAAAGAGGCTCAAGTTGGCGCACCGAAACATTAAGCTACCGAACTTTGCCAGTTTATTTTAACCTTTTTTTTTTTTGTTTTATATATTAACCAGGTGAGTTTCTCAAACAATTGAATTGATCTCTCTCTTTCTTTCTTTCTTTCTTTTTTTATAAAAAATTAAAAAGCTTCTTATATGCTTTTTAACTTGCTACTTTTTCAATTGCAATTATAATAAAGTTAAATTAAATTTTCAAAAAAAATTATGCCACGGAAAATACCAAGCGACGAGCAAATGAATGAAAGCAATGACACGAACAATGCACAACACCAACTGCAACCTAATCCCTACTACCAAACTCAACATACAAGAAGTCTTAGTGAGATATCCGTAGGTGAAATCTTGGTGAAATATCAAGATGACAATCATTTATTAAATCACATCCTGCTAGCAAAAGCACAGGAGGACAAGGTAAATTATTATACATGCATAATACATAATAAGCATAAAAATTGACTTTTAATATGTGTGTATAGCGACGCACTGCTGAAGAGCTGCGTCAAGCAGAAGAGGCGCGATTGCAAACCAAATTTATTGAATACGAGCTGACACATCGAGGTGATAGTAATAATCCAGCATTTGGTAAGTGGGAAAGTGAAGGTTCGCGTGCTAGGAAACTAATTGTTTAGTCAAATACAGATCATGCAAGTAGCTCCAATAGCTCAATCTTTGCTGCTGGTGGAAGCAGTAGTAACAACAGTAATAACAATACGACAGATACCTCATTCATGAATCCCAACGATCCATTCGCAGATCATGTTGGACATTCCTTGCAGGCAGGGATGGCGACAACGCATGACACCTCACCCATGCCCATGACAACTTCTGAGTTCCATTATATACAACAAGACAATACAAGTAGTATATCTTCTTCGTCTCCGTCAATGGATTTCGTTGCACCATCAAATTTTGATTTGTATGGCAGTAATATGACATTTTCGTGCTCCCCTCCTCCTGATTTACCACTCTTTCCTCCACCAGCAGCGAATCAACCCGCGAAAGAAATTACACCTCCCGTAGTGAAATCGTCTCCCATCGCTACCAATACCAAGGGTAAAAAGAAATCATCAACATCGCCTAAAAATATCCATCGAACATTATCGTATGAAAGTGTCATGACATTGAGTGATTTGAACATCAAACAGGCTACTTCTCCACCCCCCTCGCTTCCTCCACCGCAACCCTTAGATCACGATAAAGTGATGGAGGCTCTTAGAGCTAAATTACGCAAATCATCTTCTCCTTATCAAAATAGTAGACCAACAAAGCCCTCTCCAGAGCCTGTGCCTCCACCTAATACATATCCTACGACAGGTGTGTTGCTACTAAATTTAAAGTCGCGTCGCCGTAAATCGTCTGTAACGAAAAGAAGCAATTCTTCGTCAAAACCTTAGCCACTCATTTATAACTTATACATTTATTCTAACTATCTAACCTACCTATCCGTATTTATATATACATATACATATACATACATACATACATTGTATTTTTTTATGCTCACTCCTTTTTTTTTTCCCTTCATAACATTTCATATTATAGACGTAGCGCACTCCGTTCATTTCATCCTTATGACTTTTTTTCCCCTCTTCATTCTATGCTATATGTATACGCTTTTTTTTAGAAGTTATTGCCCTTGTTCATATTCACAAAAATAAAAAATAATTGGTCGAAAATATGAATTGTATTGATACTTTAGTAGGATTACAAACCGAATGTATGTACGTATAAAAAATACGTGAATTCGCGAAAGAATTTATTATTACTTTCAACAATGCCTGCTGGAGATATTTCAATCAACGAAAAGTTTTTTGCGCGGAGAGATGGCAATCCTGATTTTTTTTTTTCATTTTGTTGTATCACTCAAATTTATAAATAGTAACGCGTTGTGTTACATTCCTTTCTTGTCGCCCATTGATAAAGGCACAAGTGATTGTCTTATGTTGTACAATAAAGAATCTTAATCATATTATAACAGATGAGAAAAGGAGCAATAGAATAAAATTGTATAAATTCAAGTACAAAAATCAACTTGTAATCAACAGCATTGTACAGGGGAATTAGCGGAAATCAAAGATTGGGTACTGTACGTATAATTGACGCGTTGAAAGAACATGGGTGCATTGATTTTCGTTGCTTCATTGGTAAGCATTTCTGTTCATTTGTCGCTTTTAACTTCACCACTCAATCATCTGTTTCATATTACTTTAAAGATCGAGATACGAATAGCATACATGATCAAAAACCGGTAATATTGATTAACCGATATGTTTCCACTTCCACATTGCAATTACCATTTAGTGGGGTCTGAGAGATGGACCTTCATATTCTCGGTTAGTGTAAATGATGTAACCATAATTTGATATAAACTGCAGACTGCAACCACACTAACAGAAAACCAAAGTCAGTCATCTTTCTAACAATAGCTTTTTTAAAAACGCTGATTGTACGACGTGCGTGACATCCGTACCAGGGACATTGTGAAATTGTTTGGTAAATCGACTACTGTTGATAAATAATTGTGTTACAACTTATGTAACATGCAATTAGTTGCTTGTGTGTATGTAACGCCAGATGAATTGTTCATAGACGCATCGAAGGTAACCGAAATACTGCGAGATTAATACGCAAAAGTGTCGAATGGCTATTTTTGGTACGAGAAAAATTTATTTCCTATTTGATCTGCTAGCAGTAAGATGAGCGATCTTGATAAAACTGTTGTTATTATTGGAGGAAAAAGCCACGTATTACGTGAAAGATCTTATGGCTCACTCTATTGCTGAATTATTGCTGTCATTCTGTGGCAAACAGCTGTGCAGTTCAATATGACATCGTATGCGCTCTTTTATTTGCGAAAAATAAACAACTGAACCGTAGTAGAACGATATCAGATAGTAACAAAAAGCTCATCGGAAAAATTAAGTCGCTCATAGTCTTGATATTACGACACATTACAACATAAATCAGTACCTCCTCCATTCCCTGAGTCGAATGAAATTACTTGAGGAAGCAAAAGTACGATCCACAAAATTTTCGCATGGTATACGGTATGAGATGTATACCCTAAATATGTTTAAAAAATGTAAAAATAGTTTCCGTTGAAATTCAGCGCTGAGGTGGACGCCCATGTCAAAAATTCATATTTCAATACCAACAAAAATACATGAGTTGATGAGTAAGCTTTTGTATAATTGGAAGTTGAATGAAATAAACTGTTTCAGTTTTAATACATGATCTGAGAAAATAAAAGCGATCAGAACCAACACGGCCGCTTTTAATAAATTTAGATGGAAAAAAATTGTCAGATGAACAAACTTCACTTCAAAGACCAATCTTTTGCTTTGTTCTCTGAGGGTGCTCCATCCGCATTTGCAACCGGATGGACACACTTTTATTGTTTACATAATAAAGTGTTGATGAGAGAGGCTGTACTCAGGAGAATAATGAAAACTTTGAAAATTTTCACAATGAAGCAGGAGGGCAAAACTGTTCCTATATTGCAAGATGCTTTTCGTTCAAGAGCACGAGGTACTCTACGTGAGAGAAATAGAAGATACTCCTGCTTTTCTGTCTTGTTGCCTGATGAAAGGAAGGAAGTTATATACAAAGTAGAGATTTTTCTTTTATAGATTGCCTGAAAATTTCGTAGCTATGATTATGAGCGATTGAAGTATATCATCAACTTGGCTGATATTTATTTTTCCACTAAACCATAGATGCCGTTTGGAAATGATAATACTACCTACCCAAGATTGCCATGATTATTTGCAAATTTGAGAGACGACAAAGAGCGGCTTCCTCGTTGACGCTAAACTACGTATTGAAAAATATCGACCGTACCCACATTACCGTAGTGATTTTGCTCATATAGCATTTATTTCTTCTCAGTCTCCAGTCTCCTCTCTGTTAATCTTATTCAAATTACAGCCCAATTTTGTCTTTTTCATCTCGCTTAACTCACCTGGAGCAACTTTTATGCGTTATATATGTATTACCATTGCTTATTTTACCCTCCTCGATTGAAGCTGTATGCTACAAACACACGGCTGAATGAGCGATTGAAGTATATCATCAACTTGGCTGATATTTATTTTTCCACTAAACCATAGATGCCGTTTGGAAATGATAATACTACCTACCCAAGATTGCCATGATTATTTGCAAATTTGAGAGACGACAAAGAGCGGCTTCCTCGTTGACGCTAAACTACGTATTGAAAAATATCGACCGTACCCACATTACCGTAGTGATTTTGCTCATATAGCATTTATTTCTTCTCAGTCTCCAGTCTCCTCTCTGTTAATCTTATTCAAATTACAGCCCAATTTTGTCTTTTTCATCTCGCTTAACTCACCTGGAGCAACTTTTATGCGTTATATATGTATTACCATTGCTTATTTTACCCTCCTCGATTGAAGCTGTATGCTACAAACACACGGCTGACACGGTATAATGATATCTGGTAACTCGCATGCTCTTGTCCCTTATAACTAAAACTCAATCGGGCATTCCTATATAATACACGAATGCGCAAAGGCTGTAACGTTCAATCATTGCTCTGAAGAACTCAATAGAACCAATTGCAACAGTCAAGAATTCTCAAGCTGTCGTTCAGCAAACAGCTGAAAAGGCACACCGAACTCATAAAAGTGCATCGAAAGAAAAAATAGAACATATTTCGACGTTTTATCATCCTTTCTTCATTCGTATCTCAGTATCAATTTCTCAATAGCTATCACCAAAGGTTTTCAAAATTACTTTAATTGAAAGTCTTTTGACCTGTCACCCGCGATTATCTGTGTGAAAGAGCCAATCGAAAGTCTTGAAAAAAGTGTAAGGGAGTTTAAAGTTGCAAGAGTGAGCCAATGAGACTAAGAGTTGGGTGCGCTTTTCAGATGTCTGGGATGCCCGAAGTTGGTAATTGTTGCATATCCTTGTTCTCGCACTCGACCTATGCTTCGATCTTTACAACAACGACTCATCAAACCTCAACAAAACAGCTCTTTGAACCGAGTTTTTTCTTCCTCGGCGACTATCAAGCGCGATGAGAGTAATCATTGGGAGCCCAAAAAGCGAGTCTCCAGACCCACCATGGACAAAATGAGAGCGCTGAATGCCTCGGTAAAAAGTGTTATTATTAAATAGTACGACTTTTCTTATTGACATGTTTACTGTAGCAACCTGAAGTATACAATATTGTCACTCTATCGAAAGAATTCAAATTATCGGTGGAAGGTGTGCGTAGAATTTTAAAAAGTAAATACGTGCCGAAAAATAAGGATGATGCTGAACGTCAAGAGAAAAATCGATATGAGACAATGGGCGAACGTCGTAAAGAGTTTAAAACAAAGCATCCTGAAGCATATAAAAAGACAGATGCTTGGAGAAGAGAGGAAGAAAAGGTGCAAGATATATCTACCAAGAAGAAGAATACTTGGACAAATGATACCTATGGAAGTTGGAAGAAAGTGTCTGACAACGCACAGTGGAACCAAGTGAATGATGAGCAGAGATCTCATTCCTTTGGAAGAGGGGATGATCGCAGATCGCTCAGTAGAGATACTGATGGTCGTTCTTTCAGTAGAAACGAAGATCGCCGCTCTTTCAGCAGAGATGAAGATCATAGACCCTCTAGTAGATTCAATGAAAGGGATCGTCGCTCATTCAGTAGACTCGACGATACAGATCGTCGTTCATATAGTGTATCAGATGAAAGAGATCGTCGTTCATTCAGTAGATCCAACGACGACGATCGCCGTTCATCCATTAGATCAAACGACAATGATCGTCGTTCATATAATAGATACGATGGTGAAGAGCGTCACTCTTTTGGAAGATTCAATAGTGATGAACGTCGCTCCTTTAGCAGATCTCAAAATGGGGAACGCGGCTCTTACAACAACAACAGAGAGGGTGGCCGTTCTTTTAACAATCGAGACACAAATCAATCTCATAAGGAGGGAAGATTTAGAAGAGAGTAAATACACACATAATAAACTCAGAATACAGAGATACTTCAGGTACCTTCATGTTCAACTCTTATTTAGTATCCCTGAGAGCAATATAAAACTTCTGATTATGTAAGCAGATGTTCTCTGAATAAGCTTCCGGGCAAAGCCGAAATTTTACATTTTCGTTGGCATTTCACACTTCAACAAGAAATAATGATTTGTCTCGTTTAAACATTGTCTCTTCAAGTGAAGATGTGTCATTATGTATGAGCGAGGAAGTTATCGACAATGATGATGTATATCGAGAAATCACTTAGGTTTTACTTGCATAGAGGGATGCCTAATAAATATGCAATTTCTAAATACCATAGCATTGAGGGTGTGATTGGTAGCATATCTACACTCATATCTATTTTATCCACATATACGTACATTCAAAGACATCTTACATGGTATAGACTTCCTATATAATTGAAATGTTCTAATCTTTCGTCCTTTTGTTCTATTCTATTTCATTATTTTTTTTTGTTATGACTCTCGTGAATCTCTGTTTGTATTTAGCGGTATTAATTTGGTTGGTAGAATTTTTCGCCTGTGTGTACTTTCCCCCGCGAGAATGTACACCGGAAATGAGAGAAGTATGTGACAAGTTTTGCGCCCTAGATCCCACTGTGGAAAGATACTGTTCCATATCTTGAGAATTAGAGTCATGTATGAACGTGGTTCCCACGGTAGGAAAACACTGCTCAATATCTAAAGGCATAGAATCATGTACGAACGTAATCAAGATGAGGAGAAAACCCTGTACGCAAAGTATTTCTAGTATGTGCTTATCTCTACGAAAAATGATGCGTTGTCAAGATCGAGTTTTGAACTGCGACTGTAACCGAAAAGATGCTTCAAGGAAAGGTTGCTCAGCCTCTGAGATGGCCCTTACACTTCATTGTCCAGCAGAAGATAAACCATCTATTATCTAAATTCTCTTAAAAGTATACAGCAACAATAAAGCAATTCAGTTTTATTGAATAGTTCTCTGATAACTTCTTTTATTCAGGAGGAAGAATATGAATTTAGGTCGAGTTAAGATTTTTTTTTCTCATTGATAAAATATTATATGCAATGTATGTAATGCAACAAGCTTTCACAGCTCATGCATAAGTGTGTGTGTGTGTGTGTGGAAATACTACAAATATTGAGACCCCTAGTTTACTTTGTAAAAAAAATATGAAGAACGCCGTTCCTACAATCCAACGATGAAGAGCGCCGTGGGTTTAGCAGTCGAGAAACGAAACAATTCTCAAGCAGATCTCATGGTAGAAAAGATGAGGAGTGCAGATTTAGAGGAGTGTACACACACGCATCATAGATTTAGAATAAAAGGAATATGTAAAAGTGCCTCTACTTCAACCTCTTGTAAGATAAATCTGCAGTTTGCTGAAAGTTATCTAAAGCTCTTGATAACTTCATCAAGTTTTCCTTAATTTAAATCGGAAGCCTTGGATTCTCGACATCGCTCTGTTCTATGACAAAGACAAACTCTTGAAGTGAGATGTGGTAGTATGTATGGGTGAGGAGATTATCAACAAAGATGTATTGTTCCTTATTTTATAAAAATTGGGTGTTATTTAAGAGACCTTCTGGACATTGCATACACAGGTCAATTTATATAACAGGCTAAATTTAACAGGTTTAAAAGGTGTGATCAATGCCCTCATAACTACAAGAGAATGTATGTTGCGTAGTTCTACTTATTTGCATTGTAGCTACATATGCATTATACTTTCCGTGGCATACATTTCGAGTCATGCTACAAAGTATTTGTCTTTCTGTAGATATAAATACTCTTCATAACTTTTCCTCGTTTCTATGTATTCTTCATTTCATCTCACTATTCTTGTTGATTTCTTCTCTATGACTCCCAAAAACTTCTGCTTACTCTTGGTTGTCTTGATCTGGTCAATTGAGTTTGTCACCTGTTCCAACACACAAAAACCATGTACGCCAGCAATGAACGAATTATGTGACAAGTTTTGCGCCCAAGATCCCATGAGTTCCAAGAATCAAAGATATTGTCCGGTCAATAGATATTATTACCAATGTTTGGAATATAACAGCAATCGCAGGTACAGACCTTGTGAGAAAAGCGCTAAGGATATGTGCTCGCCAATACAAAAAATGATTCGCTGCTCTGATGAATCTATCGTCTGCCGCTGCGGCCGAAAAGCTGCTGATGGTTCAAATGAATTTTGCTACTCTAATTCGAGGACTCTCAATTTAGATTGCCCACCGGAAGATAAATCATAGTATGTATGGTCTATGTAGGACTAATTTCGAATGTATACGAAGATAATAAAGCTATAGCATCGTTTGAATGTTTTATGGTAAATACTTTTTTTGGATGAATATAGCCAGAGTTAGGATTTTCATGTATCTTTTTCTATACAGTATATTGTTATGAGCTTGAGTGTAAGTGTATGTGTGTTTGGAAAGACTACGTACATAAATTGAGGCCTTATTTTACTTAATAAAAATAATCTGAAGTACGCCGTTCATACGGTCCAGCGAAGAAGAGCAGCGTCGTTAGTGTACACACACACACAACAGTACCTCTACTTCAACTCTTTTCAACATGAATCTGCATTTTGCTGAAAGTTATACCTATAAATCTCCTAATAACTCAAGCAGGTATCCCGTGAATATACTCCAGTTGAAAGTAGGAGTCTTGGATTCGACCGATAAAGATAGAATTGCATGTCTTGAAAGGCTCGAGCTCGACGGTAAGAAGCAGACCAAGTTTTGTGAGAAAAGCGTTCGTGATACGTGCCTCCCATTCAGGGCGATGTTACACTGTGAAGACGATAGTATCAGATGTGACTGCAAGAGAAAACAAGTTTGCGGCCCTGTTCGGGATAGCTCTAGATCTATTACTTGTGGATTAAAATAGGCCATATACAACAATAAAATGTTCTGATTGGGATAATTTTGTGGTAACTATTTTTATTGGATGAAAAAAAAAAGAGAAAAAGAAAAATCAGGTCGAGTCCGTATTTTATGAGGTAGGACCTTTTCGCGTTAATTTTTTCTCAATGTGATAAATTTTTTTTATGGGATATTTTTTTTTTGGGTTTATGAATTCCTTGGTTTTTTAAAAAAGTGGAAGGATATAGTACTTTCTTTTAATATGAGGAGGATATTTCGTTTACTTGAGAGCAGCCTTTTCATCTTCATAACGCTTCTTGTCTTCAGCAGCCTTTTCAATGAAGGGCTATTCAAAAGAGAAATGAGTTTCATATTTATTTATTTGATTGTGTATATTTATCTTGTTGTTACCTTCTTTTCGGCATCAGACATCTTACCCCACTTCTCACCAAGAAGCTTACCAATTTGACCTAATTAAACGGGTGAATATACAATCATTCATCAAAATAAGGATATTACTTACCAAAGGTGGCATCAGGGTTTTCAGCCTTCACGGTAGCTCTTTGATCTTGAGAGAAGAACATGTATGCAGACAAACCACGCTTGGGGGCAGCAGGATCCTTCTTGCTTCTACGCTTCTTGTCATCAGACTTGGTGGCGGCTTCACGCTTGGTAACTTTTTGAGTATCCTTGGGCATCTAATCATGATAGGGTTGCAATATAAAAAATACAAAAAATTAAAATTGGCGTTCTATTCGGATTTTGAATTTTTTCCATGTAGTCTTTTAAGCAAAGGAAAAAGCTATTCACTTTCTTTTACAAGATGAGATGAGGAAGTGAGAAAATAAAAAAACAAAAAAATAATACTAAAACGTGTGTACGTGTTTAAAGGAGAAAAGGAAGTTGTTATAAAGTAATAAAAAAATAAAAAAATATTTATACAGTGTAGTGGAATAAGCTTTTACAGCTTAAGCTTAAGCTCAAGCTTAAGTGTAAGTGTGTGTGTGCGTGTGTGTGTGTGTGTGTGGAAAGACTACATAGTATATTGAGACGCTTAGCTTACCTTGTAAAAAAAATGTGTTAAATAATAAGGTGTAAGAAAAAAAAAGCGCCTTAAAATTTTTTTTTGAGTGGAGGAGTTAGGAAGCCGTAAGGAATTTTTTATTCCCATTTAATTATTGCCCAATCAAATCTCATCACAGTCACACACCCCTTTGTTGGCGCGTGTTGATGCGAGTGTAAGCCTAATTGAGGAATTTCTACCGCGGGTTGTGATTGTACGCACTATGGTGACACACACGTTGTTGTATATTAAAGGAGTGGTGGTCATTGTATGTGTGTGTGTGTGTACACAAAACAATTTATACGTCGCAAATCACAAATAAAGAGAAAATCCAACTAAATGAACAACAATCAACACCAAAAAAAAAAATTTAAAAAATATTGTTCTTTTTATAGCATACACCCACTCACCCCACTCCACTCCACTTAACTCAACAAAACGGCTATTTCTTATGTATAATGTAAGTGGGCAAGTTAGAAGCAGGTAAAACCAGAATAATGACTTGTGCGTTACATAAAACAGACGTATGATTTTGATAAAAAAGGAGGTCCGTTATTCATGTTGAATGACTAAAGAACAACAGAAAATAGAACACCCGCTCTTTACAAATCTCGGTTTTAGTACAAGTTGCAAATTCAAGGTCCACTTCTTTACAGATGATAATAGAACAAGTAGATTGTTGATTTCTACAGTTGAAAGTGACATAATAAAATCCTCATTTGGTCATGTTAGTCTGCCTACCTGCGTCCTAACTTTTTACTTAAATGATGTTCTATGTCATATAATGTACAATGTATGTTTACACATAGTATGTTTCAAAATTGAATGATTTTTTTTTGTGTGTGATAAAAATAAGTACATGAAGCGGTGGAAAGAGAGTCGCCGCTTAAAGGGATAATAAAAGATAAAAAAAAAAAAACGTGTCAAAAAGGGGCTTTTCTTTTTCCTCTCTCTCTTTTTTATTTTTAATTTTCCTTATCTTGATAAATAAATTAGATTGAAGCGTTTTTGAGTGTGTAAATCATCATGTCTCAATACCCTTCAGCAGAACAGGAGCCAAAGGAAGATGTGTCAAGGCCAGGCCGCGCTTCCGTTTTGCCTCCTACTCATCATCATCCATTTCCTCAATTCAGAGAACAAATACATGAACAAGGTCCTCCTCAACCTGGCAGACCTCACCCTTCAGGTGGTGTTGGCCTTCGCGCTAATTTTGATGACACTGTACAACATCCCTATCATCGTGCTACTGCGAATTTGAATCGGTCAAAATCATTGACCAGACCTGAACGTCAAAGACCTCGCACGGGTATGATTAAGCACACCACATCCATCCGACAACAAGCAGCAGCTACATCTACTGCCGCGGCCGCTGGTGGTGGTGGTGGTGGTGGCGCGGGTGGTCATGGGGGAGGCAATATTCACCATCGAACTCCTTTCAATAATGCCAATTACAACGGTCGCAACCAGCCCATGTCCAATAACCTCCAATTACAGCTCCAACAACAAAAGCAGCAACAACAATTAATGAATAATGGTGGAGCACAATCAGTGATGGAAGAGCAAGAACCTCTGGAAAAGGAGCCTAGTCCACTCAACAACTGGTGGGCTTGGATTGCCTTCTTATGTACCTGCTGTATTCCCAATTACATTATCCGAGTATGGGGTAGAAAGCCCAACAAGAACATGCAACAAGCTTGGCGAGAGAAGGTAAAGAAGTAATTGAAATATATATGTTGTTGCATGAAAATAACCTTTTCGACACATTGCACAAAAGGTGACTTTGTGTTACTTGGTTGCCTTTTTATGTGGTGCATTAGCGTACATTATCTACGGTCTGAACATCCACCTGTGTCCCAAGGACAGATCCAGCTATCCCTACGCGACCGAAGTCAACGGTGTGCGTGTCCCTGTGCAGCGCGACAGCGTGTCTGTCTTTGGTCAATTGTATCCCACACAAACAATGCAATCCTTCTTTGCTACACAAGGTTTGAATTTAACAACAGATTTTAAAGGCATGGAAATTGGCGCCATCTTTGACGGTGATACAAATAATGCTTGTGCTGCGTACAAGAATACCTTGCCTCCTTGTGCTATTACTAATCCCGTCACCGGTAAATACTACTGCTGAGCGATTGCATCTTTATTTATCATTTCTAAATTTATATATATTTTTATCAATTAGGTGCTACGCTCAGCAAACCCAACGGAGCTTGTGTGCCTATCCAAGACTTGCATCGCTACAAGTCAAGCAATCAATTTTTGAGTTTTGAGTGGCAGGATGTACGTTCCAGTATTCCCAACATGCATACTTCCAATATGGGCTTGATTGTGGATACCATTGTCAACATGACTTCCTACTTTGAGGGCAATAAGCCTATTTTTGGCTCGCAAGTGGATAAAGCCTTGCGTGCTACCAGAGGCAACGACATGACCTACGCTTTATTATACACCGACGCGGGTAAAAAGGCAAGACAGTGTATTGTCGCCAGATACGGTGTAGGTATTGCTTCCCAAGAAGTAGGGGGTTGTATCGCGGATCAAATCATCATGACTGTCATGTTTGCCGTCATTATCATCATTATTATCATCCGTTATTCCATGGCTGTTCTCTTCCAGTGGTTCATTTCGCGTCGATTAACTAAGCCGGGTGGAAGATCAAACTGGTTGGCTTGGCGTTCTATTAAAGGAGGTAATGACGACCCCGCCAATCATATTCCGGGTCCTTACAACAACTACGGTCCTATGGTCAACACGATGGGTTCCGTCAACTCGTTCCATTCTGTCAATAATAACAACAACAACAACAACACCAACAACACCAACTCAGTGCACGGAAGTATGCAAAGCTCGAATCTGGGCTTGAACAGCGGTCGTCCCGTCAGTGGTGGTAGTGGCCAAGTGATTGACACGGAACTTTACACCGTCATGCTCGTCACATGTTACTCTGAAGGCGAAGAAGGGCTCAAGACCACCATGGACAGTTTATCCAACACCACTTACTCCAACAAACACAAGATCTTTTTCGTGATTGCCGATGGTTTGATTACCGGTGCAGGCGAAACCATGTCTACACCCGATATTGTGATCAACATGATGGACTTGACACCCGCGATGGCCAACCCCAAACCTGTTTCCTATTTGGCTGTAGCCGACGGTGAAAAGCAACTCAACATGGCCAAGGTCTATGCCGGCCATTACAATGGCACAGCGTGTGTGACCATTGTGAAATGTGGTACAGAGGAAGAAAGACAACAACCCAAAGCGGGTAACCGTGGTAAACGTGATTCGCAAGTGATTTTGATGGCTTTCTTCCAACGTGTCTTGTTCAATGACCGTTTCTCTGAATTGGATTACGAGATTTTCTGGAAAATGACGTGGTTGATGAAGGGCGTGACGCCTGATAAGTTTGAAACGGTCTTGATGGTGGATGCCGATACGCAGGTGTTACCCGATGCCTTGACGTACATGAATGCTGCGATGGCCAACGATATTACCATCATGGGTCTGTGTGGTGAAACGCGTATTGCCAACAAACGTACCTCCTGGGTCACCGCCATTCAGGTCTTTGAATACTATATTTCTCATCATTATGCAAAGGCTTTTGAATCTTTGTTTGGTATGGTCACTTGTTTACCGGGTTGTTTCAGTATGTATCGTATTAAATCGCCCAAGAACGGATCATGGGTGCCAATCTTGGCTAATCCTGATATTATCCTTGAATACAACCAAAATGTCGTTACTACGCTCCATGAAAAGAACTTGTTGTTGCTCGGTGAAGATCGTTTCTTGTCTACACTCATGCTTCGTACTTTTCCCAAGCGTCAAATGATGTTTGTGCCTCAAGCAAGATGTCGTACCGTGGTGCCGGATGAGTTTAGTGTCTTGTTGTCTCAACGTCGTCGATGGATTAACTCCACTGTCCACAACTTGATGGAATTGGTGCTTGTGTCTGACTTGTGTGGTATTGCTTGTCTTTCCATGCAGTTCTCTGTTTTTATTGATTTGATCGGTACCTTTGTATTACCTGCCGCCATTGTCATGTCAATCTACTTGATTGTTGTCACGGCAATTACACCTAACCCTCAATGGCAATCCTTGGGTCTTTTAATTGCCATTCTTGTACTACCTGCTATACTAATTGCTATTACTACATTTAAACTGATTTACATTTGCTGGATGATTAGTAAGTATTTTAGACAAATATTTATTAATCGTTAAACTCAAACTTTAATCCCACCATAGTTTACATTTGCGCTTTACCTATTTGGAATATGGTCTTACCCTTGTATTCGTTCTGGCACTTTGACGACTTTTCTTGGGGTGCTACGCGTGTGGTCGTAGGCGAAAAGAAGGGCGATTCGCATGGCGACGTCGAAGGAAAGTTCGACTCAAAGCGACTTGTCATGAAGAAATGGGAAGATTGGGAAGCTGAACGTACTGGTGTACGTCATCGTCGTAACAAGTTTCCTCCCTCTTTAAAAACACCACAAGATAGTCCCTTAGCCTTTGACGGCTTAACACCTAGAACGCATTCACCCTTTTTCAAGTAATCATTCTACTACTACTAATAATTGTAATATTCCCCCCATCCCATTCATCATTTATACATAAAATTGTATCATTATTTTCTTTTTTCTAAATGTATTTGACATGTCGAAACAAATTGATTGGCTTTTAAAAACGTCACTCGAGTACAAAATCAGCAAATGCGGCAAGCCAAAAGTTTAAACGAGTAAAAATTCATTTTAAATTTTTTTTAATTTCTAGTTTTCTTTTTCCTTTTAATTTTTTCAACAAAAAATACATCTTTCCCCCTCGTCTTCAACATGACTACTTCCATTTTGCCAAATAATAATGTTCATTTGAACAATAGAAAAGATACCCAACTGTTTGATTTCATTCAGTCCAAAACCGTCGGTGATGTTCTTACCAAGGTCAAGCCCAATCAACGTGAACTCTTGGATTTACCCTTGACTTCCACCATGGAAGAAGCCTTGGATCTCTTGTTGGCTCAAGATATCTTGTCGGTTCCCATTTATCGCCTCAATGAGAACAACAATGTCAAGGAATATATCACCATTGTGAGTGCTTTGGATTTATTAAAATTGCTTAGCACAAAGGTAAAAAAAAATATGCTTGTGTTATCCTCGTGGGAACTTTTTTATATTAAAATTTTCTCCAGGTCTCCATTGAGCATTTACAAAAGGACAAGGATACGCTTTTAATTCCTTTGAGCGATGCGATTCATATGACTGAAAAATTAACCATTCTCAAGTCAACTGATTCCTTGGATAAACTTTTAAACTTGTTTAGTTTTGAGAAAACCCACCGTGTGCTTATTCAACAAGCAGAAGATAACTCCATCGTGTTACTTTCTCAAATGGATTTAATCCGTTTCTTCCAAGCGTTCAACCATCAATTAGGCTCTGCTATTCTTGACTTGACTGTACCTCAAATTCATCGTCACGGCGGTATTCGTAACTCTATTAATTACAAGTGTACTGCCGCGGAAGCCTTTTTAAAACTCGCTGGGGATGAATCGATCAGTTCTTTACCTATTATTGATGACAATGGTGAGCTCATTGGTGAAATTAGTGCAAAGGATTTACGTGGGTTGAATCGTAATCGATGGGATTCTCTCTTGAAGCCCGTTGTGATGTTCCTTAAAGCGAGTCAAGGCGATATCTACGCTCCTTTAACTTGTCACCAACATTTCACTCTTTCTCAAATCATGTCTGCTTTTGTGTTACGTAAGGCGTATCGTCTCTGGTGGACTGATAATACCACAGGTGAATTAAAAGGTGTTATTACATTGACCGACGTTTTATCAACCTTTGCTTCTTTTAATCAATAAATTTTTTATAATCACATTTCTATTTCTTGTATAACAATCACACACATTTACAATCACTTTCCAGCGGGTAATGGGCTGGGTTTCAACAGACTTTCCTTTATACTTTTTCCCTTCCACTCCCAAGACTTTGTATTTTTCTTTTCCCTTTTTTCCATATAGAGTTTCTCGAGATTAAACTATGAAGGCAGCCACTCGACGTAAAGTCTCTTACGTGGTTAACTTATGTAACGAAAAACAAGCGCATTGTCTCGGTGTCAATTCCCTCGCCATCAATACTAGCACAGAAGGTGGAGTTTTATATTCTGCAGGCAGAGATGGTATAATTGCAAGCTGGGATTTGCACTTGGATTTGGACAAGCGCAAAGAGGAGATGGAGAGCAAAGTAAGTAGCCAAGAAGAGGCATTTGAAAAAAAAGAAATGGGGTTCATAACTTGTGCATGTGTAAATTAGACAGTACCAGAAACTTCGTGTAAAGCATTCTCTCAAATACACACAGATTGGGTCAATGATATAGTCACTTGTGATAATGGCACATGCGGTAATTGACAGCTTACTATATGCCTTCGTCTATCATATTAAACACACTTTACACACACACAGTCGTCTCGGCTTCTTCAGATAGAACAATTAAATTATGGAAACCGTACAGTGATACACCTAAAGTCGCTCACACCATTGGCTGGCACACAGATTATGCGAAATGTCTTACTTACGCTTCGAAGCCGGGTTGGGTTGCAAGTGGAGGTTTAGACAGAAAAATCAATATTTGGGATCTTGAAAAGTCTGAAGCGGCGCTTTCCATTGATGCAGGTCCCGTTAACCATTATTCTGATGGCTCAAGTGATACAAACAGTAGGTTTTTTATTATTTGCTTGTAACAGTTTTTTTTTTTTTTACTGACAGACTATAAATCATTAGCCATGTTGCATAATACGTCAAGTAAATGTTCCATTTATGCATTAGCAGTCAATCCTTCCGGCACTATTTTAGCTTCGGGCTCACCCGAAAAAGTAGTACGTTTATGGGATCCAAGGTCCGGAAAGCGTATTAGCAAATTAACAGGTCATACGGATAATATTCGTGCCTTGTTAATAAGTGATGATGGACATTATGTAAGAATATGAAAACACAAGCAGACGAAACGGGTAACTAACCAAATCATGTTAGATTTTATCTGGCTCGTCTGATTCTACCATTAAACTTTGGTCTGTAAAAGCACAACGTTGCTTAACGACCTATGAAACACATCCAGATTCAGTATGGTCTTTGTACTCGGACCATCCTGAATTAAAGACATTCTATTCAGGTTCTAGAGACGGTCTAGTCAACAAGACCGAGATCTCAGGTCATAGCTTAGTCGATGGAGAAAGTGAATGTATTGGATTATTCAAGGAAGATTCAGGCGTTATCAAAATTGCTGCATTAGAAGATTCTTATGTATGGACAGCCACCACAAGTTCAAGCATCAATCGCTGGTTATCTGTTCCCTCCATTGAATCACGTCAAAATTTACCTCGATCAGAATTCAACCCCGAAATTCCCTCATCGGCTCTCATTAAATTACCTCCTGTGAAGGGATCTTACGGATCGCAAGGTCCAGACTCTTTTGTAGCGAGCGATTCCATCACCATGTATGCCGGGTCCGTTCTCTCCATTCCTATCAGCTACGCAGATGAGGAAGGAGATAACGAGGAAACATTAGTGCCCCTAAGAAGCGCACCCGATTACGTGATTGAAGGAAAGGCTGGTATCATCTCTCATTTAAGCCTCCATAATAGACGACATATTTTGACAAAGGATACCAACGGCGAAATCACCCTGTGGGATCTAACAAAGGTAAATGAACAATTTCAGTATGCTTTAGGTGTAGGAATTAATGTATATGATGCGATAGTGTGCTCAAATTAAGAATTTCGGAAAAAGAGACTTGGAAGAGGTAGCACAGGAAGTCAATAGTCTGGAAAGTTTCCCGGCTTGGTGCTCAGTCGATACAAAGATTGGCGCCATCACCGTTCAACTTCATGAACTCAACTGCTTTGATTGTGAAATGTACGCAGACGAAGTAGAATTACCTAAAGACTATCAAGTGCGTGAAGACCAAAGATGTAAGAATAATATAAACACTTCTCGTCTCTTACAAAGACTAACTATGCTATCCACAGTGAATATAGGAAAGTGGGTACTTGTTCATTTGTTCGATAAATTTATTCAAAAAGAGTTGGAACACCAGGAAGCGGGCGAAATAAGATTTGGCGACGAACAACCAGATAGGCCTGACTCTGTAAAGAGTCGTACACTTCAAACACCACAAGAAGCTGCACCAGAAACGCCTGCAGCAGCAGCAGCAGCAGCAGCACCCGTACCTCCTACACCTTCTATCAGTATACCACCACCCACACCCGTAGCAGCAGCAGCAGCAGCAGCAGTAGCTGTTGCACCCAATGAGCACGAAAATGGACCCAGATTACCTTTGACTGCCGTGACAACGCATGTAGAACAATCGCCTTACTCACCCCAGGCTCCCAACCACGGCCCTTACACTGCTCCTTTATCCTCTACTACACAACCAGATTATTTCTCAGGCGCACATCACACACCTGTTCGCAGAGAATCGTCAGTTCAGCTCCCTCCCGCTGCTGCGTTACCCACATCACCTCTCTCTCCCACTGGAAGTACTTTTATGAACAGATTAAAGAATTTATCTGTCAAAGCTAAATTATCGCGAGTACCTACCAACGAAGATAAACTACCTACCCAAGATTCTTTAGCAACTTCTACTTCTACCACTTTACTACCGAGCGTCGATGAGCAGCAACAACAGGAAACAGCGGCGGCGGCGGCAGCAGCAGCAGCGGAAAAAGAAGCAGCCGAAAAGGCAGAGGCCGAGGCAAAAGCAGCGGAAGAAGCCAAGCTCAAAGAAATTGAGGAAAAGAAATCCGAATCATATACACCCCCTCATTTAGAAGATTTCCCTCCTTTAGATATTCCTCCCTCCACCATGATCATTGTCGCTGAAGAAAGCGCTGAAGCATCCACAGGTATGGACTTGTATCGTGGTACAGTGGGATCTACAGACGAGGACGCAGATACAATTATCGGTGTTGCTCCCACATGGTTATTGTCCTATCTCTTATACGTAAGTATCTCATTTGAAGTGATTGACTCAGCTCTTTCTTAACCCCTGTTATAGAACAAAACACCACCTAAAGAAACTGTCAAATTGACATTTATTTTAAAACCAGCCTCAGGCACCACTCTAGAAGAGCTTCCTGGAGGGTAGGTTCCCTCGATACATGTGACAAGCCCTGCATAAAACTCACTGCTTTTATTTTGTAGACCCAATAATAGATTACTAGCAAACCGAGTTTTACGTGTTAGAAAACTAATTCAATATATTGCAGAGAAGCTTGAAATCAAGGACGAGTCAACGGTGGAATTAACATGTAACGATACCGTCTTGACATCGACCATGACGCTCGCTGCTATCAAGCAACACATTCTGAAAACAAATGGAGATATCCCTCTTTGTTATCGTTTGAAAAATGAAGTGTCGACCACAAGTGCTGCATAAAATAAATAAAAAATTGATACAATCCTTTACCCCTCTGCGGGCAGAGTTTATTTTTCCTTGTTATTCTAAAAAGGTCTTCCTCATTTCCCGACATTGCGATATAAGAGTACCTACATTAACTCATGAAATCACACACACGCTCCTATCACCACAATAATGCCATTCACAAACAAGAAAGAAAAGACTTTGAGTATCAAACCGTCATTATTATGAGCGCGTGTCTGTGAAACAAACAAACAACATCCGTGCTCAAGCAAACAAATAATTCTTTTACGCACTCCGAATATTTATTTAACGATCGTGAGCAACGTCTCCTCTAGCAAGTTTAATCAAATAATTTAAAATTCTCTCGGGGTCAGCACGAAGACCACTATAAGAGAAACAACTATTGTTAAAATCAATTAAACAAAGCACTGTGAATGATACTTACTTGTGCGCAAACTCGTTGGTAATCCATTGTTGGAAACCATTGATTTCACCAGCAGTTTCTTCGGACAATTCGCGATCAACGTACCTATTTTAAGAAGCCCATTATTATATTATTCTATATCTGGACATGTTTTTTTTTTGACAGCTTACATATCGTCAAAGTAAGAAACACCAGAGGTCAAAGGACCTTCGAGATTATTCAAGACCTTGGTGTCGTAAAGTTGACCCCATCGCTTCTCAGCCAACAAATCAGCAACACGCTTTAAAGGACGCAACTCGGCAAAATCATCAAACATGAAAGGATAGATGGTCTCACCAGTAAAGTAAATGGGTTGATCAGGCTTCAATTCATCAAGACGCCATTGGAAAGCAGTAGCGAAAGGTTCTTCTGAGAGCACTCTTTCAGCGGACCAACGACTGGATTGATTGGCTTGACAGTAGATCGCTTCATGAAGAATAGCGTAAATAATGTTGCTATCCCAACTTTGACTCTCTTGGATCATGTTGAGGGTGCGATAACTCAATTTCTTGAGACGGTCGAGATCAGCAGCAGCCGCTTGAACAATCTTGTGAAGGGAGTCATAACCTCCAGCGCCTCCAAAGGCAATACCCAATTGAAGGAAACGACGGACAGAGAGGTTGCCTCCGTTAGGTAAAGTGACCTTGTTGTTGGACAAGTATTCATGGATTTGACGCACCCGTTCGACATCACGAGGGAATCGCTTGTAATAAAGTTTGTTCTTTTTCAAAATACGAGGGTACAAGGCACGATACACTTTATCGGGTGTATCAGCTAATGGAGGTACACCACCTGTGATATACGCATGTTGGATGGATTGAGGGCTATAGACAAGAAAATTCTTTAGCAAAGTTGCCAATTATACTCAAAACTACTGCTTACAATAAAGAGAGATAGGTGGTGATGCAGAAACCACCGAAGCTCTGACCTAACAAAGTAATACGCTTCTCGTCTTCCTCAGCTCTGCCCTGTGTCAATTCCTTACGGATGTGTTCACAATCTTTGACAATGCTATCGGCACGGAAATGGCTCAAGTACTTGGCCTTCTCTTCATCCGTCTTGAACAATGCTTCAAGTGCTTCTGCGGATACCTGAGAGGAATTACCTGTGCCACGCTGATCGAGCAGCAAGACTTGGTATCCCTTTTCAAACGCCACTTTAATCCATCCTGATGTACTATTTCCTGGCAAGGCACATTCAAATCCGGGCCACCCTAATTAAATGAAAGATCAATAACCAACTACAGGTTATATTGATAGCAATTTACCTGGAGGTAGAGAAAAAAGGGCAGCTTTTTCATGGAAGATACTTTGTCGACAGGTACCAAATGGCGTGCGAAAACCTTGATTTTGGAACCGCTTGATGCTTCGTAATCTTGAATGACAATGAACTTAGAATCGCGCGCGTTTTATATACTCAACTTTACTAACCAAGAGGGCATTCAAAGTATCTGTCAAAGACTTTGGCGCCTGGAATCAAAAAAGACTCTACAGAGGAATCGTCAAGAGGATGCATTCTGTTATAACGATATGCTGTCGTGGTAAAAAAAGAACGACGTAAGGGTTGTGCGACGCCGTGATGGCTGTAAAATTTGAAAAAACGTAAAATCATAATAGTTCCGCAAATCGCAGTGGGCCCTTGAACTTGGCTCCATAATTTGTGTGACACAGAACCTTAAGCGGGGATTTCGTTTTCAGAAACAATGAGAACGTACACACCTTCTGCTCTAAATCATCTAAATTGATACAATCCTTTACCCCTCTGCGGGCAGAGTTTATTTTTCCTTGTTATTCTAAAAAGGTCTTCCTCATTTCCCGACATTGCGATATAAGAGTACCTACATTAACTCATGAAATCACACACACGCTCGTTTTATATACTCAACTTTACTAACCAAGAGGGCATTCAAAGTATCTGTCAAAGACTTTGGCGCCTGGAATCAAAAAAAGACTCTACAGAGGAATCGTCAAGAGGATGCATTCTGTTATAACGATATGCTGTCGTGGTAAAAAAAGAACGACGTAAGGGTTGTGCGACGCCGTGATGGCTGTAAAATTTGAAAAAACGTAAAATCATAATAGTTCCGCAAATCGCAGTGGGCCCTTGAACTTGGCTCCATAATTTGTGTGACACAGAACCTTAAGCGGGGATTTCGTTTTCAGAAACAATGAGAACGTACACACCTTCTGCTCTAAATCATCTATGGAGTATCAACCATTAAAGGTAAACTACCCAAACAGACGCATTTGCAGACTCTAACTCTACTACATTACTGCCGAGTGCTGAATAAGAACAACTGAAATAGCAGCGTCAGCTGGAAAATTATAAGTAGTTAAGAAGGGAGTGGCCGAAGCGGCGGAAGAAGCCAAACTTAAGACAAGAAACCCGAATCACATATACCCCTTACTCGACGAGATTTCCCATCTTTAGCTTTTTCTCCCTCTACCATAATTACTGTTCCTGAAAAAATTGCTGAAGCATCCACAGGTATGCACTCGTATCGTGGTACGGTAGGATCTGAAAACGAGAACACAATTACAATCATCGGTGTTGCTTCCGCTTGACTATTATTCAATCAGTTTTAGGTAGATTTTTCTTTAAAACTGCACATACACTCGCCTCTTTACTTGACTTTTTTAAATTGTATAGAACAAAATACCACCAAAAGAAACTCTCAGATTACACTTATTTCGAGACCGGCCTCAGGCACAATTCTAACGGAGCTTCCTAGGGGTTGCCTTCAAATGAGCTTAAGAGACCATCCAATCTATTTCATAGACGTATAACAGATCACTAACAAAGCGAGTTTTTTGTATTGGGAAACTGATTCAATACATACATTGCAGAGAATTTTGAAATCAAAGACGAGACAAAGATAGAATCAAGATGCAAAGATATCGTCTTGACGTCGACCATGACACTTGCTGCTATAAAGCAGCACATTCCGAAAACAAATGGAGATATCCCTCTTGCTTATCGTTTGAAAAATAAGCAATCAATGCTAATACAAGCAGTGATGCTGCATTAAAAAAAAAACGATTTCACACAACTCTTTAACCTTTTACGGTCAGAGCTTATTTTATTAGTTTTCCTTTGTTGTTATGATGTAGTGAATGAGTGTGATCATTACACTTGTAGCGAAATAACGAAACTGGATTGAGACTTTAGATCCTTTTTCCGGTTTCTTGTCAATCGTTGATACTTCTTTGAAGTGCTTGCTAAGAGCCGTCATTCCCTGAGCGCGACTTGGTGCTTGTACTTGTGCTTGTACCTGTGCTTGTTTTTGATGTGTTGGAATCAACCTACTAGTGTACTTACTCAGCATGACCCTTACATCCTGTTTGATTTCGTCAATTGTCTTGATAGCGTGAGTATTCTTCCGCTGTTGTTGCTGTTGTTCGCGATAGTTTGATGCCACTATTATACATAAAGGGAGTCAATCACCTTAAAAAGTAATCTGAGCCAAAATAGTTAAATACCCGCTGAGTACATCTTTGATGCCATAAACCCTGGAAAACCATAATAGTTGGACACTCCGGGATAATAGTACTTTGGGAAAGCTCTGACATAGCCACGGGAAAAAGAACGTCCTACAAGTGGTACAGACCTGGCGAAAAACAACATGATTCACTTTGGTAAAAAAGTTAAAAGAAAAAAAATTCAATCCCCTCTTTATAAATGATTTTTACGGGTTCATTGACAACAATAGTGTTACTGACAACAATAGCATATAAGGCTCGCAAATACACACTCACTTACTTATATCACCATAATGGTGCCATCTAAAAAAGGGGAAGAAATAGTTCTCGATCGAAGGAAAAAGAATTTGATCGAACCACTTTATCTGTCATCATTGTTAGCGCGTGTCTGTGAAACAAACAGCAATAATAATTAACTTTTTAGGCGTAAAATAGAAGGTATGTGCAACATCCGTGCTCGAGCAAACAAATCACACTCCGAACATTCTTTTAACGATCGTGGCCAACATCACCTCTAGCAAGCTTGATTAAATAATTCAAAACTCTCTCAGGATCCGCATCAATACCGCTTTAAAAAAAACAATCAATTAATCATTATAGATATACAAAATTAGCGTTATAAAACAAACTCACTTGTGAGCATATTCGTTAGTAATCCATTGTTGAAAACCGTTAATTTCACTAGCAGTTTCTTCGGACAGTTCGCAATCAACGAGCCTATTTTTAGAAGTCCATTATTATAGTACTCTGTACTTGGAAATATTTTTTGACAGCTTACATATCGCCAAAATAAGACACACCGGAGGTCAAGGGACCTTCGAGATTATTCAAGACTTTGATATCGTAAAGTTGACCCCATCGCTTCTCAGCCAACAAATTGGCAACACGCTTTAAAGGACGCAACTCGGCAAAATCATCAAACATGAAAGGATAGATGGTCTCACCAGTAAAGTAAATGGGTTGATCAGGCTTCAATTCATCAAGACGCCATTGGAAAGCAGTAACGAAAGGTTCCTCTGAGAGCACTCTTTCAGCGGACCAACGACTGGACTGATTTGCCTGGCAGTAAATAGCTTCGTGAAGAATAGCATAGATGATGTTGGTATCGCAGTCTTGAATCTGTTGTATCATATTTAGAGTGCGATAACCAAACTTCTCGAGACGCTCGAGATCAGCAGCAGCAGCTTGCACAATCCTGTGAACAGAGTCGTAACCTCCGTTACCGCCAAAGGCAACACCCAATTGAAGGAAACGACGGTTAGAGAGGTTGCCCCCATTAGGTAAAGTGACTTTGTTATTTGACAAGTACTTATGAATTTGACGCACCCGCTCCAAATCACGAGGAAATCGCTTGTAATAAAGTTTGTTCTTTTTGATAATTTGAGGGTACAAGGCGCGGTACACTTTATCGGGTGTGTTGGTCAATGGTGGGACACCACCCGTAATATACGCATGTTGAACGGATTGAGGGCTATAGACAGAATATTCATTAGAAAAGTCATCTTTTCCTCAACACACAAAACTAGTACTTACAATAAAGAGAGATAGGTGGTGATGCAGAAACCACCGAAGCTCTGACCTAACAAAGTAATACGCTTCTCGTCTTCCTCAGCTCTGCCCTGTGTCAATTCCTTACGGATGTGCTCACAATCCTTGACAATGCTATCGGCACGGAAATGGCTCAAGTACTCGGCCTTCTCTTCATCCGTCTTGAACAATGCTTCAAGTGCTTCTGCGGATACCTGAGAGGAATTACCCGTGCCACGCTGGTCAAGCAACAAGACTTGGTATCCCTTTTCAAACGCCACTTTAATCCATCCCGATGTAGCATTTCCTGGCAAGAAACATTCAAACCCGGGCCCACCCTAAATAAAGTTTATTGTCGTAGAATGATCAACAACTATTTATAGGTCCCACGATTTTGTATACATTTGTTTACCTTGAGGAAAAGGAAAAAGGGCAGTTTCTTCATGGAAGACACTTTGTCGATAGGTACCAGATGGCGTGCAAAGACTTTGATTTTGGAATCACTTGATGCTTCGTAATCTTGAATGGCAATGAACTTAGAATTGCGCGGATTTTAAGCTCAACGTTCTCTTACTTACCCAGAGGGCATACAAAGTATCTTTCAAAGACTTTGGCGCCTGGAATAAAAAAAGACTCCACCGAGGAGTCATCAAGAGGATGCATTCTGTTGTAATAATATGTTGTTGTTATGAGAAAAGGACGACGTAATGGCTGTGCTACACTGCAACGATGGCTGTATCATGATAAGTTTCGCAATAATTTACAGTGGGCCCTTGAGCTTGGTTCCATAATTTGTGTTACACGGAACCTATAGCGGGGATTTCGTTTTCAGAGACAATGAGAGTGTGCACACTTTCTCTTAATCATCTCTGGTGTACCTACCATCGAAAGTAAACTAACCTGCCCAGATCTCCTTTGCATCCTTTTTTTCTGCTTTATTGATACTGGGCTCTGATTAAAACAATAACAGAAACAGCAGCGTCAGTTGAAAAATAAGCAGCTGAGGAGTCAGTGGCTGAAGCAGCAGAAGAGGCCAAACTTAAGAAACCCAAATCATATACACCCCTTACTCGAGATTATCCATCCTTGGATATTACTCCCCCCACCGTGATCATTGTTGCTGAAGAGAGTTTCGTAGGTATAGACTCGTACCGTGGTACAGTGGGATCCAGAGATGAGAGCGTTGTTGCAGCGGTTGGTGTTGCTCTCGCTGAACCTTTCCTTTTATTTTATTGCACAGTACAAATAAGAAGCATTACCATATAGCGTGGACGATTATATGAATGATTGGGTTGCACTAGTTGAAAATGAATAAACTGATGCTATTTTACTAATGGGGTTTGACGAAGCATTGTGGTTTATTCTTCAGTCGAAGGCTCAAAGGAAATTATAACGGCTGGGATATCATATAATTTCCTCAACCATTTGTATAATTGTTACAGCAACTTTTTCGTGACATTTTTTGCAATTACAATATTCGGCGTGGAGGTTGAGCTGCTTAATTTATTTGCGATTTTACTGGTGATACACCACTGTTACGGAAAGAGGGTGCATCCATTCAGTACTTTAATAGTTAATGACTACTCTTTTACATCGCATTTTGTTTCATAATAATCTCATACTTCAATAAAACGTCATAGAAACCACTGGGCTGGATGACACCTTTGTTGACTAACATCCCTTTTGCAAGTATTCGTAATAATCGATAACCAAGCTCGACATCAGCTTTTGCTTCAACACTCGCCATCATCATATAATTTCATTGTAAGAGAAAAAATCTGTGTGGGTGGATATATACTCTCAAAAAAAAAAACGCCCTTCAGATTATTGAAAACCACCTCTTAAGAATTGAAAAGCCTCCCTTTAGGGATATTTATTAACCGCCTTTAGGCGTTGGAACGACTGTACTTTCTGCTTTTCCTTCTTTTCCCTCTGTCTGTTCCACCACTGTCATGCCAGACGAACCCTGAATTGTAATCGCTTCCATTATAATGAATTGAAAGTCAGTAAAGATGCATAGTGCATGCAGAAGATATGGAGTCTCAAATGAGATCAACAATGATAGTGGACTGTGCACAAGCCTTATTTACGAAAGAGTTGTTTTAAACGTACGTTGGAAATACATTAATATCCATCTTCCTATATATAGGATCATCAGCAATGACGTTAGTGGCCAAGTCTAGATACTTAATAACCCAGTATGATATGACTCGAATGAAATTCGAGACAAAAAGACACGAGGAGTGGGAACGAAGCCACCTTTAATGATGACAATTATATTAGAGATGCAGCCAAAGTACGACGCTACAGCAAAGACAGTAAAATGGTATCCAGTTTTGGATAATAACGAATTTCATAAGTGTGGTATAATGCATCCAAATGAAAAAAAAAACTATAGAAACGCATGGTTTTTAGGTCACACAAGCTCCATATGCCTGTTTGCAAAACATAATCTTACTCAATAGAAACAATTTTGTTATAAATGATGTGAATATACTAAAGTGATGGTTTTTCATCAAACCTTTGATTACAAGATAAGACTGTGCACACAATAGAAGTTTAATGTGTGACGACAAAAATTCTGTACCGCTTTTGACACAAAGATGTGCAAGTGAAATTTCTATCAAAGTATGTGTGTACAGCGCTGTGTGATGTGAACAACCTAGAAAGTACTCGATTGTGCTGCAGTTGCTGTCAAGAGGGTGCAAGCAATAGCGCTTATTGGTGCACAAAACATGTACCTCAGAAGAAGAAGAGGTACTACTCTACTGCTTTCAATATATGATAAAACGTTTTTTCTTTTGTGTTTATTATGGTAATTGCAAGTGAGGGTACACATCAAATCCAGCAAAAAAATCTTCAAGTAACATTTTTTCGTCACCTTGGCACAAATTTTGTGCAACAATGATGTTTAATTTTATACAATCCGCCCCTTCCATTATTATAACTCCAAAAGCGTTAGCTATTAACGAGTGAGCTTATTCATATCTGTTCGATCTATGACCGCAAAGAAGATGATGGGGAATTTAGATTGCATATGATAATTTGCGATTTGGCTACAACAGCGACGATAACCTTATTTACTATAAAGTTTTGCACGCACATATGCAAAGTTGAGATTTTGTTCATGGGTTCTCACATATATAATCGTATGTTGTTGATTTCAGTGACACCTACGTACATGTTGAATGCATATTGCCTTAACTCATGATGCTGCATGTAATTATCTAAATATAAATTTTAAAGTTTGTGGGTAGAAGCTTGTACTGTGTCTATGATGCAGATAAGAAGGTTATGTGCAAGTGGTACATCAATTTACTATGTCCATCTGATCTTTGCCAATTGTAGATGTTACTGTGTATTGTATAGCTTAATGATTGTCTTCAACTTATGTTATAGTGGAGGCAGGGCAATACCAAATTCCCAAACATTTTTATTTCAGGCTCCAGGGGACTGACCTATGCACGCGCAGTTGCTTCCCAACTAATTTCAAGTAAGCAATCTGGGACACTTTTTAGTCAAGGTGAACCTGGTTTTAAAAGACAAAGACAGAATCATGTGGCATAAGTCGCGTAGATCAGATATACTTATTGAATAGTTCATCACAGTAAGTTTCTCTTGCACTAAGCATAGTTTAAGACATGATATAGTGATTGTTTTGTTCGTGTGGATTTTTGACGGATTTTTGGCAAACAAAAGATATACGTAGTTTGTTGATTTTACAACATATGAAATGAGGAGGATGAGAAAACTGTATCTCTTTTTTTGTTTACATGATTTCGTCCCTTGAGAATGATAGTCAGCCTTTGTTTGAATCACGAAGAGGTCGCCTGCCAAAGATGAATTTATGAAAGGGTAAGAACGTTCCCTTAAGAAACACCGTTTCTCCAACGGACTTTGGGCGACTGTCAAACAGTTGGCGCATACACATGCGTCGAGTAACTATCAAGTAATATTTGAAAATAAGACAAAAGTATAAAAAATGATGCTATTTTCTGGAATGGTCTCGCGTTCTAGTTAGGATTTTTGGGTCCTCTAAAGTATAAAAGCAAAGGAGAGGCTATCAGAGTTTCACATTGGCCACATTTTTTTAGGTGAATTGCGGCAAGCCCGCTGCCAGGACGAGTTGCGAGCCCCCAAAGAATGAGGGTTGTGAAAATTCCCGTTTTTATTTAGCCTGTTAGAGTGATCTGTATCATAGATGAAATGGAGATGCGAGATGCTTAGTGTTACTCAGATACACAAACAAATCTTTACTAGACAGGGTCCTTTTCAGTTATATTAAACATGTTGCTCTACTAATAGGATAGCTGCTTACAAAAAGAAAAGGAGAGCTTTTCCCTCATAAAAAATTTACCAAAATGTATAATTGAACCCGACAAGATTCTCAAACTTCGATAAAGGCTAGCTTATAGTTAATGTAAATGAATTTATATACCCGTGCATTTTTTTTCAGCAAATGGTAGTGATGAAAATAGGGTTAATGATTTTTTTTTATATATATATTTATTTATATACATATAAGAGCAGTAAGAAAAATCCAAAAGCAGCGTGTGATTCAATGCCAGAATCCCCGCTTCACATAAATATTATATCATTTTACCTTTCGCAAAGGGAAGTTTGTGTGATTAGCGTTTGTAATTAAATTGAAGTGAGCACAAAATACACATGGTAAAACTTAATTTCAATCAATCGCTGGAATGAAATTTATAATTGTGCCATCAGAGACATTTCAATCGGTTCTATTGTGCAACAAGCAGTAAAAAATAATATGTCACAAAATAGACCCATTGATGCAAGGTTGCCTATCAAACTTTTTTTTTTTAGTGTTACTCTAGCTTTTGAGAGGGATATCCGAACCAATGGAGTTAAAAAAAACGAAAGGTCTCGGGTCATGGAATACAAAAAATTTATTTCTATTACGATTGTCTAATTGTCTTGAGCCTTTTCTTTCTTCTTTTACTGTTATTTGTAAATAGTCTCTTCATTGGTTCACCCCCCTTAAAAATTAAGCATAGCGAATCAGTAACAATTAACATTTGGACATAATTTACACTTGCAATACCGCTAATAGTTAGTTCACTTTGATTTCTAACATTGGAGTGAACTATAGAAATATCATTGCAACACATATATAAATATAATCGATCAATTGCACAATGGCTATGAACCCTATTTTACCATGGCATATTGCCAGTTCATCCTTTTGTGTCTTTATGATAATTCTCATCGTGTTTCAAGTATGTCGAAATCCGAATAAATTACGATTGAGTATTCTAGGCTACAGTATTATGGCCATCCCACCGTCCATTGTCAACACATTACACGTCCAAGGAATGATATCTGCGAGAACAAATTCGATGGTGTATTTAATAGCAACACTCCTTATGACTTTTGCCCATTTTTTAATGATGTTGGAAGTTGGTTATCGATTAAGAATCGGTGAAGGCAACTGGAAAGATCCTCTAGTTACTGTAGGAATGGTGTTCCTTGGAGTATCCTGTATCTTACTTTTAGTACAAATCGGTATTTTAGCAGTAAACTCCAGTGGATCAGAAGAATACCCATTGAAGGGCTGCTTCATTGCTGGTGTAGTTTGCTCTATCATTGGCCACACCTCCGTCTTTACGTACACATTCACACCTCTTATCTATTGGAAGAAGAACAGAACAAACGAAGGTCTCTCCAGAATTACCGCACTCGGCGTATGTTGACTTAATACCGCTACACATTAGACTCTATACTAATCGTATATTCATTTAGATTTGGTTTTTCGTGACTCAAAATATCTGGTATACTTGTTACGGTGCTCTTTATGTATGGTTTTTTGTGATGAACTCCTGGGATTATTTCGCAACATTATTAGGCATCGATTACGCCATGCGTTTTATTGACAATGTGGTATATACTTGGCCACCACCTAAATTTATCATCGATCAGTTATCATCTAGACTTCCCAACTCCTCTATGGGTATGTCGACTCGTAAATCTTCCAACAACCATTCCACTCTACCTCCAACAAATGGTATGTCTTCAGAAAGATACAATAAAGAAGAGAATGTAGAATATGGAAACTCTAACGATCTCGCCACACCCTCCGAACAAAGATCCGTTCATAGCAACGACTATGGAAGCAAGGTGACTATAGTGACGCGATGAAAGCTGATATTGTCAATGCCCTCCATACACAAAGACTAGATTAATACCACAACATAATTTAAGCACTCTTTATGTCTCATATAATCAATTAGAAAACACAACATAAAAAGTAACTGCTTAATTAACTTATTCCCCAATATATCAACCATAAATTATGATAAAAAAAAAACCTTAATGACTTAATTATGTAATAATTAATTAGATGGGTCTATGTATGTGATATTGTCACCTTTTACTGAATTCTGTAGCAAGTGTTAAACAAGCCAACATCTATGGAAATTTGGAATATGTACAGCGACCGTCGGTTGGTCAGAAGAGCTACACGTAGTATCCGTGTCTTGACGTTTAGATGAATCGCCCAGTAGCACAAATTAGATGTAAACAGTTGGATGTTGTGATCTTCTTACGTTTTTATTTATATACAAACTTTTTGATGATCTAAACACAGGTAAACATCACACATCCAACTTGATAACCTGTCAGAGAAAGTGTGTATTATATATTACCTTTTTTTTTTTTACCAAAGCCGTCCTTTCACTCCAGCATCGAATCTCAAGAATCTCTAGTTTGCGACACCCAGTGGTATAAAATTTCTACAGTGGTATAAAGTGCCATCTAACCTTTCTACCGCTGTCACCATAGTAACTTTGAAATCCAGTATCCTAGCGACGGTATCCCCGAGTCGCACTTTATCTTGGCACATGTGACTCAAAGAGAGTTTTGAAGCGTCTTAGCGACGGCAGCGCTTTGATTCCAAAAATAGATTTTTTGAGCTGGGTTACGATTTTCCCCTTTTTCTTTTTTCTGCTCTTTTTATAACAGTGGGCTATACAAAGAAGGCTAAGACTGATTGAACAATAACAAGGCTGATATAAATCAGGTAATGGAGAAATTTTTATCTTCTTTCACTTTTGTTCAGCGCACTATGGATACTAAAAAGCCTTTGATTACTCCTGATGAAGGTGAACAGAGTACAAATCGAGTTCAAATCTCTTCTAGATCTCCTTCCA